>CM021108.1:200362116-200374687 GCA_007115665.2 Sequoiadendron giganteum
TCTATTTCATTATTAGTGATTAAATAATTTATTTAATCATTATTTCATTTTCTCTCTAAGGTTCCTAAAGTATGTAATTAAATAAATTAAATATTTTACCTTACACCCTGTTCTTCTCTAAATTAAATAAATATGACAAATTATTTAATTTAGTCTTTTAACCCAGTTGGATTAAAACCAATTTTTAATTCCTCTTTTTCTCTCTCTTTGTCATGTTCTCCATAACCCTCTTTTAATCTAGATTAAATTAATCAATCTGTGATTAGGATGTGCACCACTTAATCAAGATTAAGTGTCACATCCTCCATAATCTCCCACTTGCCTCTAATCCTTCATTAACTATCTTAATCATGTGTTTGCACAACCTTAATCAAAATCATTAGCCACATTTGGCTTACCTTTTCTAGTCAACCTTCCCACTTACCATTTTTAGCCTGGACTCTCTTCCCCATGTGAATTTTTAATTCACATTTATTTGCCCAAGGTTCCTCTCTTCCCCATGTGAATTTTTAATTCACTTTTATCTTTTCAAGGTCTTCCCCATCCCCCATGCAAGATTCTAGAAGCCTTGACTTATCACTTCACATGTGCCAAGGGTTTCTAGAACCTTGGACTTGTCACATCACCCACATGTGACAAATCTCTAGCTTTTTGGAGACCCTCTCTTATCCACTAGATTCTTCTAATCATTGTGAATTTTTAATTCACTTTTATTCCTCCAAGGAATCTTCTCATCCTCCAAGATCCACCTCATGTACTTCCCTTCCACCTCATTTCTACATCACTCCACCCTAAGACATCTCACACTCCACATGTCAAGATGTGAGGGCTTGTGAGTCCTCAACTCACCATAGCCCTTCATCTTGATCTTGTTGGATCAATCTCAACCGTTGAATTCTCTAGAGAATTCAATTTAGCCTATAAATACCCCTTCAATTCCCTCATTTTGAAGATCAAGTCTTTTGTCATTCAAGGTCTCATTCATTTTAGCACTTATATCATCAATCCATGTTGCATCAATTCATCTTGCATCCATTCAACTTCATTTCCATCCAAGGAGCACACAAGACTTCAAAATCAAGGGTCAACCAAGGAAGCAACGACATGAAGGTATAATAGCAATCAATTTGTTTATTTTACTTCTATGTTGTCCACTTTCTTAGGCTAATCTTATTGAGGTGCCCTTTTATCTTATTACTTCTCTTCACATTGCACTATTAGTTTTATCTAACATCTCACATTTGGAAGTAGCATTTTATTAGGATCACATTTCTTGCACGTCCGGTGGGACCCACAATGGGGTCTCTTTCTTTCACGTTTTTTGTTGTTAGCTTGTTTGCAAATTCAGGTCGTAGAGGGGCAAACTTGCCCTCCCAGACGCTGCAGAAGGGCGAACTTGCCCTCTGTTTCAGCCATTTTCTACAGAGGGGCGAACGTGCCCTTTGTTGTTTTTGACTATTTTCTGCAAAGGGGCGAATCTGCCTTTTGTTGTTTTTTACTGTTTTCTGCAGAGAGGCGAATCCGCCCTTTGCTATTTCTGACTGTTTTCTGCAAAGGGGCAAATCTTCCCTTTGCTGTTTCTGACTGTTTTCTGCAGAGGGGAAAATCTGCCCTTTGTTGTTTCTGACTATTTTCTGCAAAGGGGCGAATCTACCCTTTGCTGTTTTTGACTGTTTTCTGCAGAGGGGTGAATCTGCCCTTTGTTGTTTCTGACTATTTTCTACAGAGGGGTGAATTTTCCCTTGCTATATTTGACTATTTTCTACAGAAGGGCAAACTTGCCCTCCCAGTTCAGCATTTTTCACTGTAGAGGGGCGAATTTGCCCTTAATAGAACATTCGAGAAGGTAAAAAAGGGACATTTTAGCTTCGTTTTTGTCTCTTTCTTTTGTTGTTTTGTGCTCTAACCCTCTAATCCTATTTTTTGATGAGTGAAGTTGGATTTCTTGCTGGTATCTCGCGTATTTTTGCTGCAAATCACAAAAGGGAAAAAGATAAACAACTAACATTTGCTTACAGGGCCTTCATTTTATTCTAATTTTTAAAAAGTTTTTCCTTACTACTTTATCTACTTACTTAGTATAAGTAGGGGAAAGTAATATTTGCTACTTGTTGTGTCTATTTTATTTGTTTTACCCTAAGGGGGCATTAGTTTTTTTTCACCTTCCTCCTTTGCACTTTGTGTGGATCCAAAGGGGGCAGTTGGAAACAATTAGTGTCTTCTTCTTAGCGGGACCTGTTTGGGAATTTCATCACCCCAAGGGACGATTCCAACCATGCGTACTGGTGAGTTATATAAAGGGGGGAGAGCCAAAGTTGTACCCCAATCCAGTTGCGTCGTAATTGGTGGAATGTCGAAGCTAGGGTGATACCTAGATAGATGTGAAGAGTTGGTCTGAGCCTTTCAGTATCTCGTTGGGGCTCCTAACTCACGCTTGTGACAAACTGGTGTTCACGGTTGTGCCTCACGTACCGAGTGTATATCGAGGACTCCCTAGAACCTTGTTCATCCTAGAGTAAGACCTTTGCTAGCCATACCTGTTAAACACTAATCATAGGATTGTGCTTGTTCAAAGTGTCTTTCTGTGAAGAACCAGTAAATTTTGATAAGTCAAACCGTCATTAAATCATTTTAAGTCCTTGCCAAAATCCCTTATCCAAACCTAGTTACATTTTCCACTGCAGAGGGGCGAACTTGCCCCACTGTTTCAAACTTTTTATTGTAGAGGGGCGAACTTGCCCCACTGTTTCATCCTTTTTTACCATAGAGGGGCGAACTTGCCCCACTGTTTCAGCCTTTTCCATTGCAGAGGGGCGAACTTGCCCCACTGTTTCAGCCTTTTTTATTACAGAGGGGCGAACTTGCCCCACTATTTTAGCATTTTTTCTATAGAAGTGCGAATACGCCTCGCTGAATGGCCAATTTCATCCGTTTGACCATTTTAAACCTCTGTTCGAATCCCCGAAGCCTCCATTTGACCATTCCAAGCCTCCTTTTAACCACCCCAAGTATCCATTTGACAATTTGATCATCCTAAACATTCATCTATCCAAATCTAGCATCATCCAAATCCAATCAAATCCAATCCAATCCAAATTATCAAACTGATACATCATCAATTGATCCAAACAAATTCAATCAATTCACTCCTCATCTACATCATCAAGTTAATTCATCCACCAATCCTCATCCAAATCATCAAATTGATACATTCCAATTATCAATTTTGAAGGTTTTGACTTTTATGCAAAAACTTCCGGAGGCCATAACTTTTGACTCGGATGTGGGTTTTGGCTGCAATTTTATGGGTGGTTGCGTTATGAGTTGGCATGTGGATTCACAACCTATCATAGATAGGTTGGACCCCTTTTCAGCACATTTTCAAACCCCCAAAAGTTTCATCTTGACCCTCAAAATCATAATTTAGTGTTTTTTTTCAGTTTTTGGAAAAACACTTTCGTTAATAACTTTGAATCATTGTCTCGGATTTGGGATCTTAGTTGACAAGTCATCCAATCTTAGTATTGGGTATTTTTTGGAAAAAACTTGGACTCTCAAACATATTCCTACGAAGTTTCCTAAAATGGCAAAATTTGACAATTTTTGAAAACTGCCAAATTTGGCAAAAATCTGATTCTCAACACCTTACGTCCTCTAGTTGAAACCCATGATCTTAGTTCCAAGTCAATCCTATCATATCCTCTGATCCAATCCCAATCTAAGCTCCAATCCAGTTCTAATCTAAGCGTTAATCCCATCATCCTAATCTGAGCTTTTATTCAATCCCAATCTGAGCTTTCATCTAATCCCCATATTAGCTTTCAATCCATCATAGTTCTCTATCCATCATCTATTCTTTCATTCTAATCTATATCCATCATGAATCTTTATCCCCCTCTCACACAACCAATAATAGTATTCAAGGGGAATCCTAACTCCGTTGATGACGATAACGAAAATCTTGTTGATCATGAAGATTGTTATATAGATTCCCTTGATGCTATCATTGCTAGCAATCTCTCTCCAACCACCTCAAAAAATCCAACTACTCCTTTGAACTATCCCATCATGCTTTCATCCACATCTAATAATGGTCCTTATGCTACCCTTGACAAGGGATATCCAACATCCTCACCATTGACATATTCATCATATCCCCCCTCTCAACCTCTATCCTATCCAACATCCACATCCTCTTATCCTCATCATCATCAACAATCCCAATACCTCTACCTTAATCCCACATCCCAATCTTCCCATCCTAATCCAACACCTACACCTTCCTATCACAAACCCCCATCCCAATATTCCTCCTATCCTAATCCACCATCTCAATCCTCTCATCCTAATCTACCATCTATATCCTCCTATGCCAACCCACCATACATATCTTCCTATGGTGGTCCACCACCTCAATCTTCCTATTCTAATCCAACATCCACACCTTTCTATCACAATCCCCCATCTCAATATCCTTACATTAATTCCACATCTCCCCATTCTAATCCTTCATCTACATCTTCCTGCTATCACTCACCATCCCAATCTCCCAATTCTAATCCAACATCCACATCCTCCTACGTCACTCTCGCTTTTCCCACATTATATCTTAATCCTCCATCTCCTCCAACCACTCCTAGTCCCCCATCTAGTCCCATCCACTCATCTAATCCTAATCCTCCATCTCCTCCTAGTTCTTCATCTAATCCTAATCCTCCATCTCCTCCTAGTCCTACATCCATTTCCATCCCTTCATCTAATCCTAATCCTCCATTTCCTCCTAGTCCTACATCCATTTTCATCCCTTCATCTAATCCTAATCTTCCATATCCTCCATATCCTCCTAGTCCTACATCCAATCCCATCCCTTCATCTAATCCTAATCCTCCAACCACTTCTAGTCCTTCATCTAGTCCCATCCACTCATCTAATCATAATCCTCCATCTCCTCCTAGTTCTGCATCTAATCCTCATCCACACATCCACTCATATAATCCTCCAATTCTTAATCATAATCCTCCATCTCCTCCTAGTTCTGCATCTAATTCTTATCCACCAATCCCTAATCCTCCATCCATTCCCATCCCTTCATCTAATCCTAGTCCTACATCCATTTCCATCCCTTCATCTAATCCTATCCCTTCATCTAACCCTAGTCCTACATCCATTTCCATCCCTTCATCTAATCCTAATCCTCCATCTCCTCCTAGTCCTACATCCAATCCCATCCCTTCATCTAATCCTTATCCACCAATCCCTAATCCTCCATCTCCTCCTAATCCTACATCCAATCCCATCCCCACATCTAATCCTAATCCACCAATCCCTAATCCTTATTTTCCATCCATCCATGATCCTCCATACATTCCCATCACTCTACCTAATCCTACATCCCTTCCAAATGTTTCCCAAGGACTCATGCAAGAAGAGACACCATGCCCTCCCACTCTATCATGTACTGTCACTAGTGATGAGGCCCTCCTCCATCCTACACGTATCCCTCCCATCACCATTCCTAACATCGTCCAAACAGTTGAGCCAGTCAAACTCATCGACTCCATTAAAATCTCATCTTCTACTACTAGATCCACCCAATCCATTAAAGACATCCAATCCCATCCTCCCAGTCCTAATATTCACAAACTTCAAACCCATGACCTTCATGAATCCTCCATCCTCCTATCTCCCCCAATTGAGGAGTCCCTCCAACACTCTTCCATCATCATACATCCCACACAAGACGAGTCATGCCAAGATACAAGCATATCCCCTCCTCCAAATCAAGATCACTCCATCCCATCTACTCCATCTCAAGAACATAGTCTTCCATCCATTTCATCTCATGATCCATATCCTCAACCAAGTCATGATCCTATCCTCCCATCCACCCCATCTCAATATCACACTATCTCCTCCACTCAATCCCATGATCCCATTTGCCTTCAAGATCCAATCACTCCATCTCATGAGCCCTTATCATCCACTACCATACATCTAGATCCCATTTTATGCCCCAATTCCTCCATGATCCCTTACCACTCATTCCTTCTGATGTTGTTATCCCCTCATCTCCACCGCACGATCCTTCATTGCCATCTAGTCTTACCATCCCAATGCCACTTTTGTATCACCTTGGTAACATTACATGCGTCCATGGTGGTCTTCTTGCAGAAGCAAAACAACATCTATGCACCACCTTTCCTCCTCCACCTGCTAACACACTCGCATCATGTTTCCAAGAGAATAAGCATCCTACCATAGATCATATGCTTGAGAACATGAACTATCAAGGAAAAGGTTTAGGCCTTCATGAGCAAGGTATTTTAGAACCCATTCAAGTCCAAGAACATCCAGGCACACATGGTCTTGGATATGTCTCCCAAAACTCGCACTCTAAATATGTTGGTACAACCTTCGTACATCCTAAACGATCCTCTTCTAAAGGACAAGAGGTACTTCCCATCATTCTACCAAGATATATGCCGCCATCCCCCCTCCTCCATCATACTACCTAAAAACAACCATCCATCTTCCTCCCTCATCCTCTCAATCCATTTTGGGTCCTTATGTCCCTCCATCCATCATTGCTCATCTTTCATCTACTATGGTTTCTTATATCCCTCCATCAAGCCCCACACATCCTCCATATACACAGTCTATTTTGGGTCCTTATATCCCAAAATCACCCCCTCCATCTTATCCTATTCATCCTTTCATTCATCCACCCCCTCTCCCTCATACACAACATAAACATCCTACCTTCATAACTCCTAATCAGGATCAACAAAGGCACATACCTACACATTATCCATCTACACATAATCCCTATCATCCTACCTCCATCGCTCCCCATCATCCATCTCCTCGCATCTATCCCCTTGCTACTAAAAGCACTTTGGATGCCAAAACAAAAATGTATAAATCCACATGTCCACATGAATCTAAAGCTCCTCATGTCCCCTTCAAAAGACATGTTGAAGAAAAGAAAAATCAAGTCCAAAATCCAAATCAATCCAAAAGGCCACAAAGGCCCACCAAAGAAAAAATAAAAACCATGTGGATCCCAAAGAAAAAAGGTGCCATACCTTCACATGAAAAGTCCCTAATGACATCCAAAGTTGCTATTCCCCCACAAAATCATTCACCTCCTCCATCTCCTAAATCTATTTTGGGTCCCTACATCCCAAAAATCACTATCCCAACTCCTCCATTATCGCCAGCCTCTCCATCCATTCCTCCACCTATCTTTTCACATCCACCACAAGTGCCAATGTTGGTCCTAAACACCTTCCCCTATCACACCTCCACTCCATCATTCCATCCATACACTTTTCAACCCCCCATCCACTATCCCCCCTATCTCCCCCATCCAATCCCTTTAATCCATCCCTGCTACTAAGGTTGTACCAACATCCCCTAGTCACTTTGCACATGGGATCTTATTACCTCATATGGAACTTGATGCTTGAGTCCTTCATCCATATCCTTATCAACTATCCTCTAAAATCTGCATATCCATCTCCCTATCTTTATCCATCTTCATCCACATCCTAGTCCAAAAAAATACAAAAAAAAAGAAAAAATCAGAAAAATACAAAAAACAAAAAAAATAGTAAAGAGAAAATCATTCGTCCAATGGTGAAAACTTGGCAAACAAGTGCCTTGGATAAGTACCATGATGAAAACCTAGAAAATAGGCATCATGCATAAATTCCCCATCTAGTCTCCTTCCACGATTGGGGGAAACATCCACTTACGCATTCCTTTCCTCCATCTCCTGCATCTGCCTATCTTCTGCATCCTATCCATCCTATCCCCTTTATCCCACTCTCTCCATCTTCCTTGTGATCTTGATAAATGTAGGGGCAAACCTATATACATGCTTTGGACACCTCTTGGCATATATTCCCATCCATACACTATCATATTCCTTATCCTCCTCTATCTATCTTCCATTTCCCATCTCACTCCCTTATCCACCCATCTTGCTATCCCTCTTGCCTCGTCATGCATGACACATATAGAGTGGGGGAATCTCCTTATTTGCAATTGGGTCCTTGGAAACATCGTTTATCCATTCCGCCAGGTAATCCTCTCCATCTCCCCATCCTCTCATCCCCTAGTCCTTTTCATCCTTTCATCCTTATCTCCCCATTCATCTATCTAACCATCCAATCCATCTTCCCATCCTTATCTCCTCCATCTACCAAATCCTTATCTTCCATTGTCTCATCCACTAGTCCTTTTCATCCTTTCATCCTTATCTCCCCATTCATCTATCTAAACATCCAATCCATCTCCCTATCCTTATCTTCCTATCCATCTTTCCAAATCCTTATCCCTCTATCCACCCACCCTAACATCTTTCTATTTTCTCATCCATTTATCCCTCCATCTTGCAATCACTTCCATCCTTCTATCTTCCATCCCTCTTGCCTCATCACACATGACACATCTAGAGTGGGGGCATCTCCTTCTTTGTGTCTTAGTCCTTGGCGACACCACCCATCCCCCCATCCTTATCTTCCTATCTACCCATCCACTAGTCTTTTTCATCCTTATCTCCTCATCCATTTATCTACCTAGTAATCCATGTCATCTTTCTGAATCCTTATCCTTCTATCCATATATCCTAAAATATTTTGATCTCCCCATCTTTATCAATCCATCCATTTTCCTTCCATCTCATAATCCCTTGTCATTGGTATCTAGCTATAGGCTACCCTCATGCAATCCAATGACTTTATATCTCACTATCATCATTCCTATCTATTTCTCACATCTTTCCAATCTTCATCACTCATTTATCCATCATCTATCCACCTATCCTAGCTTCTTCTTATCCATCCATCCATTTCCATCCATTATCCCTTGTCATTGGTATCTAGCTATAGGCTACCCTCATGAAATCCAATGCCATTCTATCTCACTATCATGATTCCTATCTCTTTCTCACATCTTTCCAATCTTCATCACTCATCTATCCATCATCTATCCACCTATCCTAGCATCTTCTTATCCATCCATCCATTTCCATCCATTATCCCTTGTCATTGGTATCTAGCTATAGGCTACCCTCATGCAATCCAATGCCATGTTATCTCACTATCATCACTCCTATCTATTTCCTACATCTTTATGATATCTTATCACTCTTCATAATTCATCTATACATCCTCTCATCCTCCCAATTCATCTTCTAATAATATAGATCACTATCCCATCCCTGATCTTCACATAACCCACATCCCACATATTGACCATCCCATCTGCATGGCCTATCCTAGTTCATCATATCCACTCCATCATTTTATCTATTTATCTTGGTCATCTCATCATCCCTTATCCATTGTCTGTCGTCGGTCTCTTGTCGAAGTACGTTGCCCCTGCGCTTTCACGTAGGCAAGGTCGATCATTTGATCTGCCCCCAAGATTCTATCTTTTGTCTGTCTTGTCTCTTCCATCATCTATCTTTGGCCTTGTGTCAAGCTACATTTCCCCTGCACTTTCACATAGGCAATGCCAATCATTTGGTCCACCCCCTGGGCATTTATCTGTCTGGTCTTTTTCACCCATCGAGGTCTTCCTTGTCCTCTTTCCGCTTTTATCCATGATCTTTTATCCTGAACTACAAGGGCTCTGCACTTTCACGTAGGCAAGGTTGATCTTTGATCAACCCTCGAGCCCCTAGGTCTTTAGGGTGTGTTAGTAATGTTGTCTTTTCGTCTTGTCATCTTGTTGTATCATCAAGTATGTCCCTATCTGAGCTAGTTCTTATCAAACAATAGTCATCTATATCACAAGATCCAATCGGTTTATGGTATCCTACGTCATGTCGATCTTTTAATTTACTATCCATCATCGGTCTCAATAGGATGTATCCTTCCTAACAGACCTCATCAACCCCATCCATCATCTTGATCCTATGGCAAAGGACATTTGAAATTGATTGTGATCTTTTGATGCTTTTGGATTTTGTTTATCATTTGAGCTCCCTATCATCACTTGTCATGGTCGCCTTGATCCATCATATCATGGTGTGCTTTGACTAGTAAACATAGGGGCGTATCTTGATCTTTTCTTTGTTTATGTGTTCTTGGTTGTCCCATGTAGTACCCACCAAGATCCCTGAGGTCTTGTGTTATGTTGGGGCATCCTCTTTGTGCTTGTGGTTATTCCAATACCTGGCGCGACCAAAGTCATCGCAACTTTGGGGTGTTGGGATAGCCTTCTTGTTTGTTGTGTTTGTTTTCTACATTAGACACTAATCTGTCTTGGTTTACATACCCTGACGCCTAGTGTCTTATGCTATAGCAAAAATCAGTGCTCTAAGGATGGCAAATTGCATTAGGATTGCATTTCATTTTCTATTCCATCATCCTGCATATCTCCCCCATTCTCATCCATTCAAATCATCTAATCACACTCTTAGTCTTAGACTTGCTGCAAGCCTTGACCCAATCATCCTCATCATCATCCTCATCATCATCCTCCTCCTCATCATCATCATCTTTATCATCTTTAGGATGTATCCTTCCCTATCCTTGTGTTGTTTTAGGATGTATCCTTCCCTCATCAACAACACTCTCATCGGGACGTATCCTTCCCTACCCTTGTGTTGTTTTGGGATGTATCATTCCCTCATCAACAACACTCATCCTCATCCTCATCATCAGTGGGATGTATCCTTCCCTATCCTTGTGTTGTTTTGGGATGTATCATTCCCTCATCAACAACACTCATCCTCATCCTCATCATCAACATTGTTCTAGGATGAATCTTTCCCGTATCAATAACACTCTCATTGGGATGTATCCTTCCCCATCCTTGTGTTGTTTTGAAATGTCTCATGTCCTTATCAAACAACACTCCATCAACCATCTGCTCAACCTCGCTTGTAGCTTGACTGGGACAACATCATATGTGTCCTCGAATCCATTTGTGCTCACATTTATCTCCCATCACTTATCATCATTTCTTATCCATCAACTTACATCATCATCTTCATATCCCCTTTCATCATCTCATCTCTCATATTTTCCCACATCCCTTCATCTTTCATCACTCATCCACCCCTCTGCAGCAATCAAAAGGGTGTATCCACACTTTTGTAGCAATTGGAGGGCGTATTCACACTTCTGTAGCAATTAGAAGGGCATATCCACACTTCTACAACAATTAGAGGGCGTATTCGCACTTCTGCAACACTCAGAAGGGCATATCTGCACTTTTGCAACAATTAGAGGGTGTATTCGCACTTCTACAGCACTTAGAAGGGCGTATCCGCACTTCTACAACAATCTAGAGGGCGTATCTGCACTTCTGCAGCTTGCCTGAGGCAACATCATATTTATTTTGTGCTCACATTTATCTCCCATTTCTTATCCATCAACTTATATCATCATCTTCATATTCCCTTTCATCATCTCATCTCTCATCTTTTCTCCCCTTCCATCATCCCTTCATCCTTCATCACTCATCCGCTCTTCTACCTTTTTCCAGGGTGGATCTGCCCTCCTGAAATGGACCCAACCTCTTTCTGGGGTGAATCCTCCCTCCCAGGGTGGACTCACCCCTTCTTGGGGCGTACCCACCCTCCCGGGGTGGACTCGCCCTTTCGGGGCGTACCCGCCCTCCCGGGGCAGACTCGACCCTTCCCGGGGCAGACTCGCCCCTTCCTGGGGCATACCCGCCCTCCCGGGGTGAACTCACCCCTTCCTAGGGCATAAGCACCCTCTCGGGGCACACTCACCCCTTTCCGAGGTGTACCCGCCCTCCCGGGGTAGACTCACCCCTTCCCGAGGCATAAGCGCCCTCTCGGGGCGGACTCGCCCCTTCCCGGGGCGTAAGCGCCCTCCCGGGGCGTACCCACCCTCCCAGGGCGAACTCGCCCCTTCCTGAGGTGTAAGCACCCTCCTGGGGAAAACTCACCCCTTCCCATGGTGTACCCGCCCTCCCAGGGCATATTTGCCCTTCTGCAGTGGGGCAAATTCGCCCCTCTACAACACTTTTTTTTCTTTTTCTTCTCGGGGCCACCATTTGCAAACCGTGCGTCGGATCGACTTCGTTCAAAAGGAAAACTTGCTTATTTTTTCAAGATCTTTCCAAAAATACCATTTTCTTCTTCCTATCAAGAGATTTTTTTTTTGGGACCCCTCTCCTTTCCCCCTCTTTTAAAAGGTATTTTTACCTTTTATTTACCATTTTATTCCTCTGATTAATCCCTTCACTTCCCGGGGCTGCCATTTGCACCTCGTTTGTCTGATTAACTTCATTCCAAAGATAAACTTGCCTATTTTTTTTCCCTCTTTCCAACCATACCATTTGTTTCTTCTTATTGAGATGTTGCCTGGGACCCTTCTTTTCCCTCGTCACCCTCTTGAGGGGGCATACCCTTCACATTTACCAATTTTCGCGGTCGTAGTCAATCCCTTCTAGGATTGGGGCATCTTCATCCATTCCTCACTAATTGGACATCTCAGATCCTCCTCTCCACATCGGGGCATCATTTTTCGATTAATTCCTCTATAGAGTCATCTGCACTTTCTTTTCTTCGAAGAACAGTTATTCT
>CM021108.1:200374787-200428633 GCA_007115665.2 Sequoiadendron giganteum
TGAATTGGTCATAAATAATATATTTTATTTCACAAATAGGTCACTAGGTGGGAAAAATATGGAAAAAGAAAAATTTGCAAAAATGCTAAAAGTTGCTAATATAGTAAAATGCAACAAAAAGCAAAAATCAGGAATGTGAAGAGTCAAGTGGGAAAATAGAAGGTTTATTTTGATTAGGGAAGATAAAAATCCTTCAAAAAAGGAATTGTACATCATTTTCAAGAAGAAGGGGAAGTTTGAATAAGAAGAAAATCATTTAGAAACCCCTTTGAATGCTTTAACTTTGCATTTTTTGTATTTTAGATTGGTAAAACGTGTTTGCAGGTTTTTGTACGGCCATGCACAACCTTATTTGTGAGGTTCAGTCATTGTGATTGATTCACCTATGATTCTACTTCATTTTAATTTTTGTCTGATTGAATTTGATTTAGTTTTGAGTGTTTTATCGCCATTTTACTTAAAATAGGTTTGCAGATTTGGGTCCTTGGGTCAACGTAGCAGCAAGTGTTTGAGGGATATGTTCCATAGTAACCCAACCTGCATTTAATATATGTTATATAAGGGACAAATGGGTATCTAAAACAGGTTTTAGATTGTGGATTAGATTTGTTATCTGAAAGTTATGTCAAAAATACTTAATTTGTTGCTCTCATAAAGGCATAGTGGAAGATTATGAGAAAAATAATTTGTTTGAAGTGTTAGAGTTTTGGTCTTGCAAATTTCATTGAATCTGTGTTATTTTGGAGTCCTCTTAGCATTGAATAAATGGAAAAGTGTAAGGGGCATTTGAAGAAGCCTTTCTTATTCTTTCCCCTAAAAAACATGTCATCAATAATTGACAACTGCCTGAGCACCTCAAGGGTCAACACCCTGTCCATGACACAAAACGGTAGCTAGAAAGGCTCCTCAGTAAAACCATGCAAATTGAAAATTAAAAAATCCTCTTCGAGGAACTAGTCACAGGGAGGGAAAAAACCTCACATCCATCCTACTTGCTCAGCAGAAAAATGATAACAGCCAACCTCACCTTCCTTATCTAAATCTTGCAATATTGGAGTCAGGAAGGACTCAAAAAATGCATAATAATCTTGGGTCATGGAAAGGAGGTGGGTCCACACATAAACTGGCCTCTTGAGTCCATTTCATCAAATATAGACAAAACCATATATTTTTGGAATAAATCAGGGTTTTGATACAAAACATGTGAGAAAGGAAAGAAGAAAACTTGAACCTATACTGTGTTTGATATTCCCTGAATTGGCTCAACATCTCTAGACAAATGACCTTCATGAAGTCATGCCAAAATAGGGATTTTTGTCTTCTTAACTTGAAACCCAAACTCGCTTGAAAATCCTACACCTCCTTGTCATTATCCATGCCGCAAACAAAATCCAACATAGAGAAGACATCTTGGAAGTTTGGGTTGAAGGCATTATGCCCAACTGGAAACTATGGTAGGAACTTATCCTCCTTGTTCCTTTTTATGTCTAGATTGAAAAATGATAAGCCCTGGGTCCTGGTTCTCCAAATCTTTTTCATGATTTATATAGTGAATTTCTTGTACGTCTTTTCCCCTTGCTTCATAGGGATACACATCATATCCCTAATAGTGTCAACACTCATCACTACCCTCAGGTTTCAACCCCTTATGAGACCAGTATCTGGATTGAAATTTCACATGCATTCATGAATTAACTTTGAGAAACGATGCACCAAGGGGATCAGATGTTGTGGGAGACCACTGAACCATAGCCTGTATGCCAAAGAGTCCTTATTCTTGACCTTGACCTTTTTCATTCTTTCATAGGCCACTTCCCTAAGACTCTTAGGGTTAGTTTTGAGCTCGGGGTCATAAATATTATCCCATTCCTCTGTTATCTAAATTTTGTTTAAGTGGATTTTCTTGTCCATGGTTCTTGTATTGGGCCATTTCAGCTTTGCTTCCCCTTTCTTCATAGGGATACACATCATATCCCTAATAGTGACAATGCTAATCACTACCCTCAGGTTTCAACCCCTTATGACACCGGTATCTAGATTGAAATTCCACGTGCATTCATGAATTAACTTTGAGCAATGATGCACCAAGGGGATCAGATATTGTGGGAGACCATTGAACCATAGCCTGTATGCCAAAGAGTCCTTATTCTCAACCTCAACATTTTTCATTCTTTCATAGGCTGCTTCCCTAAGACTCTTAGGGTTAGTTTTGAGCTCGGGGTCATAAATATTATCCCATTCCTCTACTATCTAAATTTTGTTTATGTGGATTTTCTTGTCTATGGTTCTTGTATGGGGAAATTTCGAATTTTCTAGCTTCCTTGGTGTGGCATAAGAGACATCACTGAAAACATTTACCACTAGTGTCATCCTCATGGCATTAGATAAGCTTATCACCTGACCTTCTTGTGTTACCATTCTAGGATTCTACTCTATCTCAGGGTTCTGTGCCATTTGAAAGACTTTTCAGATGCTTTTGAAAACACTTAGCCTCTCTGTAATCTATGCTTGAATTGTTTGCAACAAACTGTATCTTCAATTATCTTTGCAATTCTCTTCTTTTTCATGTAATATTAGCCTTTCCAAAACTTAAGAAGGAAGCAACGACTATTTTAGCAATTAATTTGACATGTACCGCCAACCATTCATACAAAATGAGTTCCCTTTCTCTTGAAAATACTTTAATTCATAATGATGATTAGCTGTTATGTCCTATGACACCATCCCTTAGGAAATTGAGCTAGGAACAAAAGAGATATGAAATTTTTTGCATGCTTTTGCACTTAATAACCTTAGCCAAATGATTTGGCTAAAAGGCATGATAATTACACAAAAAGATTTGAGATGATCCTTGGAGGCAAAGAAAAATTTATAGTTGGACACTTGGTACTCGACCGTGCAAACTACCACTTGCACCTGACACAATTTTTAGTTGATTAATTGCCTCATCTTAATTCGCACACAACATTCCTTTAGGTGGGAATTTTTAGTAACCTTGATCAGCCTCATACTTATCGTATGCAACAAACACAACTTGGAGAGAACTTCGAGCTTGAAACTCTGGTGGGGTTTTTGAGTTTTCAACTCGATCAATCATCATGCTTATCATACACATTCTACCCCATCTACCTCTATCAATAGACCTAACAATAACCGCAAAAATCATATTTGGTAATTGGGCTTTTTGGTAGAGGTAATGGATACTCCAATTAGGCCTACTAGCAATAGGTCTTAGGTTGCTTTTCTAGGTGAGATTTCTAGTAGGAATCTGAAATGCATGACGAATAATAAACATTCACTAGCCATAATTGCAATGAAGTGGGTACTGGGTAGGGATTACATAGAGTATGAGGATACGTATAGAGTTAATACTTATATTTGCTCTCATTTCATTACATCTTTGCTCGATATCCAGGTATCGAAGGGAATGATACTGAGGCTTACCAAGGAGATCTTTCCCAAGCGCTATCTTAGAGGCCTTGGGGAAATTGTGATGAAATCTATGTATGGCCTAGGGCTTCAAACAATGAGTGACCTCCACCATCACATTGAAGAGGATGTAGTGGTGCCTTGGGTGCCATTTCTAAGTGGATTCCGCAAGATGGCTATTGAAGAACACCACCAGAAAGTGTCACGTGCATTCCACTTCCTAATGAGGTCCTATAATGTAGATCTCTTATATGACATGGAGTGGTATACCGACTTCAGGAACTTGGTGTACCCTTCACCACTTTTTGTTGTTGTTGACGCTCCTGCCAATGTTGTGGATTTTGCTGCTCCTACTGGTGATGTTGCTCCGACTGATGATGAATTTCCAATTGAATGAATGAAACTTTTCCTCCTCTCTTTTTGTATATATATCTCAAAATATTTTAATATATATACTCTAAAATCTTGGCTTACAAGCCATTTTGAACTATAAATTTTAGAGTACATAATACCATATATAATGAATATATAGATTTTTATTAAGCCTCTACTTACATTGTTGTGCTCTTTCTTTATGCTTTCATGGGTTCCACTTAAAAACTCAGCCAAACAAAATGCACCAAAAGAAAAAATTAGATATTTACATATTTACATATTTACACATGTCAAAGGGTTAACAAAGCTAATTGAACAATTTCAGGTGAATTTCATTGACATGAATTCTCAATGTTTATTTTTCCAGATTCTCTAATTCGAACACATTATGTTACTTATATTTAATGATGCAGAAAGGACCTTCCCATAGACTATCAAACTTACCATGTTGGCTAGGTTTTGTGGCTCTCTTTGGATTTGAGTACCAAATCTCCACACTTAAGACCCTGGTCAAAGGTATTCTCGTCAAACCACTTCTTAACCACATGTTGACGATTACACATGGCCATTAGGGCATTTTCCCTTTTTTCTTGTACTTCCAATAGCTCAGCTAACTGAACCTCCATGGCTCCATTTTTTTCTACCTCTAGAGACTTTAGCAACTATAATGTGGAAATCTCAATAGAGACTGGAAATAGTGCTTCATTCCCATATACCAACTCGTACAACAAAGTCTTTAAGAATTGCTTGGGGGTTATGTGGTATGCCCATAAAATTGCTCTGAGATTCAAATGCCATTCACTTTGATGCTATGACCCTATCCTTATGATGAGTTAGACTAAATTTTTATTAGTCGACTCATCCAGGCCATTCCTCTGTGCATAATAATTCAAAGAGTTTTTTAAGAATATTCCATGCTTAAGTGCGAATTGACATACCTTTGAATCCAAAAAGGATCTTATGTTTTTGAAGATGATGTTCTTGGGTGGGTCGAACCTTGTTACTAGCTCTTCTAGGAAATTTACAATCTCCACTTCAATTGCATTCTTCAGGAGCATGGCCTCAATCCATCTGGTAAAATAATATGTGCCTGTGAGGATCCATTTGTGTTTGGCACTGGAACTGGGATTAATCATTCTGATAAAATACAACCCCATTGTGCAAAGGGATCCTCAACCACTATTGGGTTTAGTGGCATGAATGAGTTCTTCCTCCTTCCTACGAAGAATTGGCATTCTTTGTAGGATTTGACTAAGCCCTATGAGTATTTGAATAGTGCAGGCCAAAAATATCCCACACATATGATTTTAATAGTGGAGGGTTTTGCAGAGAAGTGTCCACCTACTAGATTGCCATGGAATTCACTTAGAATTTTTTGTGACTGTTCTCAATTTACACACCACAGAAGAATACCATTGAAATTCCTTTTCAAGATAATTCCTTCAATAATCAGATAGTTGTTGTTATACAATCTATAAAATATCTTCTTCTAAGATGGGAGGCCCATTGGATATTTCCTAGGTTGCATGAATCTCATTTTGTTTGCTACCCAACAACCTTCAAATTTTGGTTCATTTAGTAAAATTAGTTTGGGTTGTTCCTACTCAACTGCTACTTCTTCATCACATGCCAAATATTCACACAATCCTCTACCTCACACAATTTTTGTGGGTCTGGCCTCAATTTCATATTCAAGGATATTTGTTATCCAGTTGGCCCTTTTTTTTGTGATTTCTCCCTCCATTATGTACTTGCGCACACTGGAATGCACTAAAAATACAACCACCTTATTGAAAGATAAAAGATGTCAATTTTTTATAAGGCCTTTGACAATGACAAACACCTGTCTCTCGATGAAGTTGTACTTTGTATCATAATACTTTAAGGTCTCGGAGTGGAAGGTTGTCAGGTGTTCTCCTTTTCCTTCATCATCCTTTAGGGTTAAAACAATAGCGATGCTAGATATGCTACTAAACATGTACAATATGAAATCCTTTGATTAGTCTGAGTTTACTAGCACAAGGGTTGAAACAATAGCCTCCTTGACTTTCTCAAAGGATTCTCTGGCCTCTTTTTCCCATTTGAATAACTAATCCTTCTTGAGCATTAGGGTGATTGGTCTAATTAAACCTACAAAATCTGAAATGAATTTTCTTATAAAATTTACCTTCCCCTGTAAGGACTGAACTCCTTTTTTATTGACTAGTAGGGGAAGTTCCTTGATCACCTTCACTCAATCCAGATCGATAGCAACACCATCCTTGGACACTACATGCCCCAATAATTTTCCTTGAGGCACTTTGAAGACATATTTTTCTGGATTCAGGGATACCCCGAACTCTTGGAATTTTTGAAAAACCATTTCAAGATGATCAAAATGGCCATCCTTTGATTTAGAGAATACTGTAAGATCATCCAAGTAGATCAAGATGATCTTATTGATTAATTCTTTAAAAGAGATATCCATCACTCGTTGAAAGGTAGCTTTAGCATTTGAGAGGCAAAAGGGAATTTTAGCATAAGAAAACATTCCCCACTTAGCAATAAATGTGGTTTTGTGTCAGTCCTCCTCTTTGACCTAGATCTAGTTGTAGTTGAAGAAGCCGTCTAGCAAAGAAAACATTTCTGAGCCAGTCACTATTTGTAAAATTGACTCCATGGAAGGAAATGGGTAGCGATCCTTTAGTGATGCCTTATTCAAATCCTTAAAATCAACACAAAGGAAGATGTCTCCATTCTTCTTTCGGATCGAAACCAAATTGAATACCCATGTACTATGCTTGATTGAGAAAAAAATCTGGGAGTGAATTTTCTTTGTGAACTCTTACGCCATCAACTCCTCGATCTTTGGGTTTACTGGCCTCTACTTTTGGTAGACAAGTTTTGCGCCTTCTATTAGCTCTATAGTATGCTGGATGATTTCAAGATCATATCGCTTGAGATCTTCATATGACCAAGCCACTAATCCTTTATATTTTTCACAAAATTATGTAAGCCTATCTTTATCATGTTGTGGGACCTCTTTCCTGACCTTAAGTTTCCTTCCATCTCCGACCTAAAGATTGACATAGTCACCCTTATTTGCTAAAAAACTTCCTCTTGTCATTCATTGCATCATCACAATCGAATAGATTTTCGAGAGTGACTAGTCCTTTTGGAATCTTGTTGGTCCTCAGCTGAATAAATTTCCCTTCATATGCTTCTTCAATTTTTGGTTGGAGCTGATTGACAAACTCTCCCTAATGTTGGATGAATGAGGCAAATTGTTCATCACCTTTGAACACTTGCCAATTCTAGTCATTATATGGGATTTAGGGTCAGAAAATCACTCGCATGGAGTGTATGTTCTCAATCAAATTGGAAGTAGGGTCAAATTGATATCCTATTGTTGCCATGTGATCTATAGTTGCGTTCTGTTCTCTAGGCACTACTTGAATATTGAAGGCTTTAAAACCTTCAATGAGATCCTAGACCCTATGTCTATAAGATCTCATGTAGACATTATTTTCCATGGAGATACCTCAGACTTGATTGACTATTAGTTTGGAATCTCCAAACACCATTATTTGTTTAATGCCCATCCATTCTACAAGGCTTAGACCTTACAAAAGGCCTTGATATTCAGCTTCATTGTTTGAACATGAAAATTGAAAGTGAAAATATTTGAGCATCTTTTGATTGGATGGGGATGTCAAAGATATCCTAGCTCCTACACCAACTTTGCATCTCGCTCCATCAAAGTGCAGCGTCCACAACTCTGAGGCTTGATCACCTTTTGGTTCCTTCACCACCTTCAGAATTACTTGATCTTCATCATAAATTACATAATTTCCCAGTCTGGTGGCATGATAATTTCCAAAGGGATCAGTGTCTATAAATTCACTCAAGAGGACCTCCTCCTAATCAGTTTGATCTCTAGTTATCTTCTCATTTTCTAGTAACTTAGTGCAATACATTTTCTCTTTGGTGATAGAGGTATGGGTAGCCTCAAAATTTATCATGGCTTCATCTGCTACATGTTTTGAATGTAACGGTTCAGACACTATCTTAATCTTAGCTCCATGCTTGGTCCTAATGATTAAGTGTGACCAATCTAAGGAAAGATACCCGCCTATCTTGGCACTGAATTCCTAGGATAAGCAAAGGAAAAACAGGGAAGGAACGTCAATGATCATGGTATCCTATGGGACTGTGATACTAGGGTAGGAAAATAGAGTCAATGGAAGATTTTTTATGACACCTATAGTGTCAACCTTATTTCCATCTAGCTGTATAACCCATTTTTTAAAGGTTCATAGCTAAGTCTTAAGGCTTTAGCTATTTTCTTGGGCATGATTGTGGTGCTAGCACCAGAGTCAATAATAGAATTATGCAATAATTTTTTACCTAGAATGAGAGTTAGGAAAAAATGTTTTGGTTTCAACTTACCCCCACCTTCGGGTGAGGTTCCCTTTCCATCGTTCATGAGGAATTTGGCCTGAGGTGATGTATCAATGAAATTCTCCTTGGATGGTTGCTCTACTGGTCCTATGCTTGCATCTTCCTGTAAGGCCTTCTACATCAACAACTTCTAATATGGAAGCAAGATATTCCAAAGAGATACACTATCAAATGCTTTCTTCAACTATTCCACCACATTTAATGGTGGTGGATTCAGAGACTTCTATTCCTTAGACTTTGTTATAACAATCTCCTTGTGTGGTTGAGATTGTTGAACAACCACAGAGGTGTTAGGGGCTTGGTCAAGAATGATTTTAGGCTATTGAGCAACTGGTTCACCTGTGAATCTCCTCTTTGAGTGAGATTTGTAGTCCTATTGGAATTATGAGGCCTTTGATGTGGAAAAATTATTCATAGTCACCACTTATTCTCCTTCCATCCATGAGAATAGTGGATGATCAGGAGCTATGTCTACTTCTCGTTCCAAAGACATTCCTTTCAACTGAGTAGTAAGTAATGCACTTTCCATTTTTAGAGAGGCATATAGATACCCTCCCGAGTCTGGTGCAACACCTTGACTGTGTTGTTTCACTACCCTTTGTTGTAGATTATCGTGTGGATAATTTCTTGGCATATATTTCTCATGGTAGGTTTTTGGCATCAATCAAATTGTTCTTTTTTGTAATAGTGATGCTATAGGCATTTGATAAGGTATTCCCACCAATAGACTAAATCATAATTGAGATGTTGACATTGATAGATTTTAGGTAGAACATGAATGCCAAATTAGGAGGTAGAAAGATCATGGTCTAGATCCTTTACCAAGTCATGTGGAACCTGGCATTGGACTCAATCATGGCCTCTTGAGGGGCCTGCTTAATGCTCACCAACTATAGGAATAGTGAAAACCGATCTTTGTTGTTTGAAAACTACTCATAAAAAGGATCTTTGAGGTGATCCTAGGTGCCGATAGAATTGGCTCCCAGAGTGTGGTACCAATCTAGTTCTTTTCCTTTGAAAGAAGGCTACAAGTAGCCTCAGTGCTAAATTTTCATCAGTGACACTATGTACTAAGCATACATCTGCCATATCTTTTAGATGGTTGGACAATGTTTTTGAGCCTTCCCCAGTGAACTTTGGTAAAGCTTTTAGAGTAGAGGTTGGGATATTAGCCCATATGGTTAGTTCTACTGGCACTATAAGAGGACTTTTAGTATCCCAAGCTACATAATTTTTGTTAGCCATTAGCAATGGGACCAATAGAGGGGTCAAAACATTTCCCCGACGGGCTCTTCTTGTACTGTTACTAGTAGTGGTACTAGTAGGCTAGGGTTATTCACTATTTGGGATCTAGTAACAAGTCTATGGCTCATACACCCACTTTAAATTTAGATACATTCAAACATAGTCCCACCGTGTGTGTCAGAAAAAGAACTGTTGATGCCTAAAATTACTAGGCAAATAGCCTTATGGGAAACTCAGTTAATGGGGGACCAATTGCACTAAACTGAGTAACCTCCATATTTTAAAGAAGTTGGATCTTCATGTAATTTGGGTTTAGAATGGGAAAAGGAAGCAGATATAAAAAACAAAGTCTAATCTCTAAGGCGATGCACCAAGATTTAGTTATATAGGCATGGGAAACCTTCCTTTTGGATGACGTTTGAGGGCCTGTTCAACAATCTGCATGTCCAAAAAATAATAGAAAACATAGATGAAAATCCTAAGAATTTAATCAAATAACATAGAATAACTAGCAAATACATTTACTAAACAAGAAAAGTGTGAGACATGATTCGAACAAAAAATTTCTATTGAAATTATAAAATTCATACCGATAAACTACTCAATATGACAAGTAGCACAGTATAATATCATATATTAACTAAGAAACAGAGAGGCCAAAAAATTGGCACAGTCTTTAAGTCTTAATACAATAATCAGAAAATAATACAAAGGCTTAGAGCTTTTCAATCTCTTTTTATGTGATTTCATAACCCCTTCTTAAAGAGTTAAAGAAGTATATATAGACCCTTCCACTTCCTAAAAGCCAATAACTAAAAAGATTCTCTAGGCACACATCATCCTCCCTTTGGATGATGCCTGAAACAATCATAACACAAAGATCCTTGGTTACCTTGAACAAATTGTTATCTACAAAAAATGATGGTTGTGGTCCCAACTAGGAAGTAGAAAAAACCTTATGAAGACACATGTCTAATTGTTTGAAGAGTCAGCTAGGACATGTGGCTTAGAAGCAAAGCCTCCTTTTCATTCTTCCATCCTTTGTGACCAAATCTTCCATGGATGTGAGATGTGGATCAGCGGTGAGAGATTTTCTTCATCTTTAATATATTTGGGATGCAATCCTCACAAGGATGACATGTGGCATGATGTTCGCTTGAGCTTCTATTAGCGGGGCCCACCAAAAAGGCATCCAAGAGTCTATGCAACATTGCATAAGGATGGGTCTCATAGAGGAAACAATGGGAAAAATATTTCCAAAGGCACGTGCTATTGACACGTGGTTCAAGAAGATGAAGGCGCGACTAAAGAAGGATCTTGAAGAGTTTAGAAATATAGCATGCGTGGCCAAGGCTTTTGGAAAGCTAAAAAAACCAACCCGAAGGGAGCTCCAAGGATTATTTAATCCACAACTTTTGGTGACTATCAGGGGCATTTCACTTATGGAATGAAAACCCAGAATATTGGTTCAAAGACCAAAGACTTCTCCATCAGGCCGACATCAGAGCTTTGAAAGGGCGGTCTATAGAGGAAGCTAGTTGGCCTTGGATGGCATTGATAAGGCACATAGATTCTCTTGCGCCTCGTGTAGATCGATGATTTCTTTGAAAGGGAGCTCGATGGAGGTCCCTGTCCCAAACTCAAGCTGGAATAGAAGCCACACCACTGGATGAATAACACCTTCAATATCTACTACTGTGGGAGGTTGGTTGAATAATTGGAAAGCAGGCATATCTTGTTGCTTCTCATTGATCTTTGTTGTAATGTGCTCCATCATGGCCACCAAATTGTTAGAGATAAATAGAGAAGGAAATACCAACAGAGTCAAATGAAAAAATTGCACCTACATATTATTCATAGTTAGACTCAGAGACGTGAAACAATTATTGGCCTGGAGGATTGCCGCATGGTAATAGATGAATTCCTTTGCCTTCTTGGCAATCGACCTTCGGTCCTCTATCCCTACGCTTGCTAATTCTACATCTGTTACTTTATACTATTTTCCCAGCAATTTCTCAACCTCGGGAACCCTCTCAGCAATGGACTACAAAATTTTCTCAATTGTCCCATGCACCTCCCCACTTAAACTTGCCACCTTTTAGGTTTATCATTAGGAGACCAGATATCTTGATGCCCTGTTCTAGTAGCCCGACATGGATGAAAAATTTGATGATCTTTGGAACAGAGAGCATGATGATAGTGATGATGAGGTGGGGGAGGAATAAGCAACTAAGGAAGGTGAAGCTGAGAAGACCCAAATGTGGGAAGGTGGTGAAGTAGTGGAATAACACACTGACAGTCCTCTGAGTACACAAGCAACTACATCCCATGTGATGGTCACACTACCATGTACATGGGTTGTTAAGAGACCTAGAGTGTCTCAGTAGTCTGAGGAGGTCATAGACTTAGACAATTATCCACCTCAGAAGAAGTTGCACACTGATGCCCATCCAGGAGAGAGGTCACAAGTGACTGTGACAATGACCCATGGGTCAAAGTCTTCAGCAACTCAGGTAATTTTCTCTCCTTGTCTTCTCTCATCTCAATCTTTGGTCCACCCTACTGTGTCCACCTCTCCAATCACCTCAAGTGTTGACCTTTAATTTTTTTCTTCTACATCCATGGGAGGTTCCCTTCAATCTTCTTTCTCTACAATGGGACAGGTAGCTTTTACTCCACCGTAGTCTTTACCATCTTTCATCTAGGCCCAATCTATACTTTCTATTGCAAATCCCTTTACTTTCATCGCATCGGCCGCTACTCAACTTGCTCAACAAATCGTAATCTATGTGTCTCTACTACCGCCACTGTATCCTATGATCCCTTCCACCAGAACCTAGCATACCATCCCCCCTTTCTCTCCATTGATGGTAACTTTGTCGAAGAAAACATCATCTGAGTCCGCAATGGTTTCATTCCCATTTTCTCTTCCTCCCGATACACCCTTTGTCGGTGAACTGATTAGATCACCAACAAATTTTTTTGCACAAAATACCATGACTAAGGCAACACAAGATAGAAGAGCCCAAAAAAGGAAATAAAAGGATGTTGCAAGGTATGCTAAGACGTGCATACATACCCTCTTTAGTGAGGTGCAAGGATCAATAATGTTTACATCTATGACACCCAACACCATCAAACCACAAGGGGAGATGCAACCTAAAGATTATACAATCCATGTTGTAGGGCTTAATATGAACTCAACCCGACCATAGGACAAGGTCAAGCTGATTAACATGTAGATTGTTGAATGAGCCCTAAAACCTCATCTGAAAGGAAGGTCCCCCATGCCTATATAACTAAATCTTAGCGCATCACCTTAGAGATTAGAATTTATTTTTTTATATCTGCTTCCTTTTCCCATTCTAAACCCCAATTACACAAAGAGCCAACTTCTTTAAAATTCAGAGGTTACCCAGTTTAGTGCAATTGGTCCCCCATCAATTGAGTTTCCCATAAGGTTGTTTTCTTAGTAATTTTAGGCATCAACAGAAACAATATGTGGAAGAAGAAACTTTCAAAGAAGAAAACCAAGAGAAAAGACACAAAACAAAATAAAAGGACCATTTTGACCATAAAATAAAGAATAAAACTATGGTAGTAACCAAGAAAGGTATAGATACCAAAAATAAAATAACCCATCTATGATAGAGATAATGAAGATGATGATGACGAAGAAGGGGAAGAAAAATTATTCGCCAATGAATATTAGCATGAATAGATTGTTAAAAAATATAGAATGATCATTAGTCAAGAGCAAAAAGAAGAGCATAAAAAAACAATTATTTCTTAGAAGAGGAAGCCACCACACCAAAGTAGCTAGCCACATTATCACAATTGAACAACTTATTAGAGAAACTAAATTTTTTTAAAAAATATTGTAATAAGTGGGAAATCTTAAAATTGCATGTTAGTAAAATTTTCAAAAAATATATAGCATAAAAAATTAGACTACTCATGATCAACACACACATCAATCACAAAAAAAATGAAAAAGTGATGCTCAATATAGGGCCTGATGTAAATATCCTTACCAAGATGATTTGGGAGTAGTTAGGAAAACCAAAACAAGGAACACACCATATAACATTAACCTAGCTAATGGATCATCAATGGGGATAATAGGTACTCGGAAAAAAGTTGAAATGAATGTCCCAGGGTTAAAAATATTTATAGACTTTAAGATAGTCATCATGAAATGACCTTTTGACATGTTCAATCTATTACTATTTATAATGGTTTTTTAACTCAAATGGAATAAGAACTATCCTTTGTAAATGAAAATATGATAGTCCATATACCATTAGGAGTAAGAAAAAGATAATTCATATATAGAAGAGATATATAAAAAAGAAAATGAGGAATAAAACCCTAAACTTCTATACTCCATAACTAAGCTGACCAAAAAAAATTTAATAAAAGAACCAAATTCAAAAGGGGAGATAGAGGTGGAAAGTTATAATGGAAGGAAGTATTGATAGTGAATAAGTTCTAAATGCTTGTCTCAATCTACAACCAGCTGCACCTCTTTTAAATTCAAACCTGTTCAACAACAACACAACTACCAATCAACTTACAACCAACTACACCTCCACTAAATTTTAAATTCAAACCTATACTTCCCACCTCACCCCCTTTGACTTTCTCTTTTATGTTTGTGTTTTTTTCTTGGTGTTAGATATGAATTTTTCTTGCATAGGTTTAACATCTGTGACACTAACACTAAATTTTTTTTTTTTTCTTAGCCCAAAAGTGTGGTTTTTATTGATTTTTTTATTATTATTTTCTTTGTAAATATTAAACAAAATCTATGAGGGCCTTTTCAATGGTAACCCATTTTTTTATTATCTTGTCAAATGTGGAAGCATAGTGTACTTATAAATAAAATGATATTTCCTCATTCATGGTTTGAATAAAGATGTTGATGAGTTAATTTTTATACATTGTCCAAGGGAGGGAACTAATATGTGTTCTCTACCACTCTTTGTAAGTCACAAAACTCTCACCATTATGTTGTTTCATATTACAAAGTTCCAATATGGTAAGTTTGTATTAAATGTCTTTGATAAAATAAGAAATATTTATAGGGTGGTGGACCCAAATAAAAAAGGCAATAGAGGTTAGAGATTCAAGAGAGAAAATGGAGTCAATGGCTATAGACCAGTGCCAACAAACTAATAGCTAATTAATAATAGAGTAATTTTTTCCAATGTAAAATATAAAAACACAATGAAGCACCCTACTTAGCAAGTTTTTTTGAATACTCCTTGAGTAATTTAAATATATCCTAATTTTGAGATCTTGCACTAGGTTTTATGGTCTTATCATTCTTTTTTATTTCTTCCTAAAGCATTAATCCTAGAGTAATTGTCGAGCGATGGATGACCTTTAGGGTGAAGCAGGATAGACCATTAAGTTTCCTTTCTAGATTATCTAGCTAAGCTGATAAATTAGCACAATTAGGATATGTTTCCCACTCATGATATTTAGTAGGGATAGAGTCTTCTAAATCCCAAAGCATGACATTAAATTCAAGAAAGAAGCTCAAATCTTCAGTGTGTATCTCAATATCCTCATCATCATCCTCCTCTTTGTTGCTATTGGCCTCCTCCTTCTTATCCTCTTTAGAAGAATCACTAGAAATTTCACCCATTGTGATGTTGGGAATAGGTATCCCTGCCAATCTTTGTGACCTCAAAACACCAATGTTAGGGTAATATATATCCTTGGTTGAATTAGGTTCTCTTTTACTATCTTTATTTTCTGCAATCTTATTGTTATTCTCTTTCTCATCATCCTTTGAAGTAGCTTCTTCCATAAAGAATTTAGTCGAGGGATTCTTCTTCTTTTTTCTAGAAGATTCTTTTGTTTATGTGTTAATCCTTTTTCTAGGACCTTTGGGGGTGGTTTTTAAGCTCACATAGTCTAGTAGAAATTTTTTGATTTAAAGTTCTCAAGGTTTTTGAAGCCTTGGGGTGTAGGTTTGGATATTTTGATTTTAAATGAAGGGTGGATTTATTGGAAAGAAAATTTAACTTCTCTTTAGAATGAGGCTTAGTGGGCTTCTCAACATGAGGATTCTAGAGGTTCCCCAAAGGAGAAGAGACAACTGGGGGTTCTTCAACTAGGTAGGGCCTAATGGACTTGGGAGGGAAAAGGGAAAAATGGAAATGGTAAATCCTAAGGATCAACCCTTGGTAGAGTGATATAGGTTATTTTTTAGGATTTTTAGCCATCACATATCTATGGATTATTTCACAAAAATCTCAAGCGAAGTAAGTAGATAGAAAGTGAAGCTAATAAGCACGATGTTCCTAAAGTGGTTAATAGTGGGAGATGATAAAAATAGTGATATTTAAAGTTACCTCCCAAAGTAATATACTTCATTAGTGTGAAACTTACCTTATTCCATGGGTGGGTAAGCTTGTCTCAGTCATAGTTAGCATGCAACTTGATAGGTATTTTACCATCTTTGAAGAACAAATTCATGTTATCCATATCCTACACTTACCTATATCTTTTTTTAGTTTCTAATCATTGCATGCTAACCCCGTTAATTGTGCTATGACTTCTTCAATCATATCAAAGTATATACTTCCCATTTCAACTTGCCTCTTATCCTATACATTGGAAAATTGAATAGAAATTTTTCATCATTGCCCACTTAGACACTCCATAAGTGGTACCAATCCTCCTTCGACAAAAATGCACCAAAGTAAAGTGTCATTACGAAGTTCCTTGCAAGAAAAAAACTCTATCTGCACACACTCACCTCCCATAATGTAGTAACATTCAATTTGGAAACACTATAGAATATTTCCATAACTAGGCTTCAAGAAAGGAATGTTGGAGTGTTTTTTGAAAGTGAAAAGGTTGTTTCCAGAAGTAGTATTTAAATTCATTGATAATATTGAAAGATGGGTCATTAAATAGTTAATCATGATTGAGATAGGGGGAATCCTTATATAAATACAATCAATCCATGAATTTTCCAGTTTCATCCTCTTATCATTACCTTTAGGTAGGGTAAAAAATTCCCTTGTGCTAGAAGTCTTAATCTAGTGCTCAGAGGACTTGAAGCACATTTTTGAATTATAATTAACTATCTTGGTTGGAAGATTCCATTTCATGTAAAATATATTCCCTTTATTTAAATCCCAAACCATGATGACATGGCTAATGACATTGTCCTTAACCATTTTTCATTCCAACTTAAAGTTGTTATCAACATAATACATAGGTTATGGTTTTTCAAGGTCAACCATAAAAATTCATGCTTGAGGGGATTATGGTTTATCAAGATCATACCACTTGAAGCCATCTTTATCATTCTCACATAATTATTCCAAACTCTTGAATCCCTTCTTATTGCACTCCTATCATTTTCCCAAAGAACTCAAGTATCGAAAGGAAAGTCTTTGGGCTAGTTTCTTTTACCAAGAATATATAAGAATATATTCTAGACTTATAATGTTATTATAGATCTTCCACATTTGGAATGATATTAGTGTGTTTATCTTTTGAGAGTATTCTTATTAAATTATCTAAGAGACACAAGTTGTTTCTCTAGTATCTAATGGAGTCCAACATAGTCCCCATATTGGTCATAGCATTTGCTAAATAGTTACCTTCCCTATTTTTGTAGGATATAATGAACCCATAAAACCCTATTAGAATATTTGGGATATCATTTATAATGTTAGTGATAGCCCATTGAACCTTCACCTTTCTTTTCACAACATCAGCTACAAGCTTTGAGTCACCTTCAACTTGTAAATTATTTATTCCTAGAGATAGAGAAATTTTAATCCTTGCAACATCGCCATTACTTCAGCCATGTTAGAGGAGTGCTCCCCCAAAAACCAAAATAAACCAACAATAACCTTGCCATCAAAGCTCTAGATAATACCACCACCACTATCTAAACTTGGGTTTCATTTAACAACTCCATCAAAGTTGAGTTTGGCATAGTCTAGGGGATGTTCCCATTTGGTATTATGCCAAGATAATAGTTTAGATTTATCAAATTTGTCAACATTCTAGTGCAAAACCCATCTAATCAAATACTGGAGTCAAAATTTAAAGGAGGGAAGTTCAAAAGATTTCATTTGTAGATACAAAAATTCTCAACTAATAGCTTGGAGCAAGACCCAAAAACCTCAAAAAATTTTCTTGATTTTAGAATAGTTTGTTATTCCTTTCTTTCCATATACTCTAGCAAATATTAGGGGGAATTTGTCTTCACAACTCTTAACAAGAGGATGATTATATGGGTAGATCAAATTCTCCACAAGTCCTTTGATGCTATCAGCCATGACCTAATAGAGTCCAACATTTAGTAGGGAACAACCCCAGATTTTCTCCAAGAAGGGGAAATGAAGTAACAAGTGAGGCATAGATTCCTCCTCCATTTTGTATAAAGTAAACATGTTAGGTATTTGAAATCCTCTCTTCCTTAAGTTATCCTAAGTAAGAATCTTGTTATGGGTTGTAGCTCACTAAAATAAATTAATCTTGGGGATAAGGTGACCGTTCCAAATGAGTTTCTAGATTCTACCATAGTGGTTGTTTAATGACAACAAACTATAATCAAACTTAACAATGAATTTCCCATTTCAATCCTTTGACCAATAAAACCCATCCACGTTATAAAATAATGGTATTATTTTTAGCTTGAGGGTCTTTTGAAGGGTTTTAGTTTTTCTCACTAGCTCCTAGTTGTTATAAATATATATATATATTTCCTTCTATTTTTGTGTTCCAATTTTACCATTGAATTAGTTTGTCACTTTCTTGCCAAATATATTTGTAGCCAGATCTTGTATTTCCTTAAACACTTTTTGGTTTAATGGTTGGTCCATAATTAAAGGGTCCTCACAAAAACTAATCCCTAATACATTCCCTAATTTTCATCGTAGCACCCCCAATAGAAGCATCCTAGATTTGAGAACATTGTTCCAAATCAAAGACCTACAAGGAAGTTCATGGTTAGATAAAATTTTGACAAATTGAGTGTTGTTTAAATACTTGGATTTTATTATTTCACACTATTCCTTTTCATTCAACATCAAGTCGTAGCTAGTCTTATCCATCAAGGATTTACTGGCAGCTTTATTTTTTTTTATTCTATGACCCCCATAGGCCTTAGGGAGATAGACAATTTCCCAAATAAGTAGAGCCATTTTTTTCTTTTCCTCTATACCATACTATAAAAAATTCCATTATATTTTCTCAAATTTCTTAGCAATGTATCAAGGAATCTTAAACAAGGAAAGGAAGTAAATAGGTATACCTTGTGGAGTAGCAACAAGGAGTTAAAGTTTTCTCGCATGACTTAATAGTTTTCCCTTCCACCCCACCATTTTTTATGTATCCTTTCGAGTAATGAGTTCTATAATGGTGGAGAAACTTATTTGAAAGTAAAGGGGAGTCCAAGATAAACAATAAGAAGGGAAGCACTATCACAACCCAAGATGACAGTAACTTATTCTTGTAATGCTAGGATGGTATTAAAAAATAAAATCTTACTTTTCTCATAGTTGATGCATTGGCCAAGAAATGGTAGCATAACTTTTGAGATATAATTTCCACCTTTGAGCTTCCACCACTAAATATTTCCCAAATAAAATCATGTCATCCACAAATTATTGAATAGTTGAGGGGTTAATGGAGGTGGCAAGTTTGATTTCCTTAAGGGCACCCTCATCAAGTAGTTTAATAATATTCCCACTCATAACATCAACATCCATTATAAAATATTGGGAGATAGAGGGTCACCCTATATAATCCCTCTTTCAACACTAAATAAAACTATAGGCACTCCATTGAAAAGGAAATAATACTTAATCATGGATACACATTCCTTGACGAGGTTTAGAAGCATCTTATTGAAACACAATTTTGTTAGGACTTGAAAGAGGAAATTCTATGACACTTTATCATAGGATTTGGATATGCCTAATTTAAAATCCATAGAAGAGATGTTACTCCTATCAATTGAGTATAATATTTCATGGGTGGAAACAACAACACCTAGAATTCAATGACCTAGCACAAAACCTTTTTGACATTGACAAATCATTTTCTCCCAAAAAAGGTCTCAACCTATTTATAAGAAAATTGGAAAAGATTTTATAAATGGTGTTACAAAGGTTGATGGGCTTGAATTCAACCATAGTTGAGGGGTTATAAATTTTAGGGATGAGAGCAAGGAAAGTCTTATTTATCTATTTAATAAATTTTCCAAATTTGGAGAAATCTTTAGCAACCAAGAAAACTTCATCACCAATAATATCCCATAAATCTTGAAAAAAAGATGAGGGAAGCCATTCGGTCTAGGAGCTTGAAAGGCCCCCATACTAAAGGTTGTAATCCTAACTTCCTCTTGAGTTATAGGCCTTAAAAGAAGGGAATTATCATTCTTGGATAAAGAAATAGGGGTGTTTTCCAAAAAAAATCCTTCCAAAGTTGTAGAATGGTTGGTATTAGGTTCCATCATTGAGTATTGAGAATAATTTGAGCCCATCCTCCCAATTTGTTCATTTGTAGTACCCTCAACCCTATTTCCATTTATAACTCTAGATATTGAATTCATCTTCCTGAGATCCAAAGTAGATAGATGGAAGGAATTAGAGTTACGGTCTCCTTCTTTTAGCCATTGAATTCTAGACTTTTTTTCCAAAAGATCTTTTTTAAAACTTTGGTCTAGTCAAGACACAACTCCTTCTTAGTATGGAATATTTCCTCATCGACCTCACCACTATAAATTTTAGCATGAATATCCATTAGATTAGTAAAAATATTTTTCTTAAGGTGAAAAATATCATCAAAGACCCTTTTATTCTATTATTTCACATATTTTTTGATATTTTGAGTTTTTGACTTACTCTATACATCACAAAACCTTTAATGGGGATGTTCCACGAACTAGAGATATAATATTTAAAGGTAGGATCAATTCCCCACATAATCTCATATCTGAATGGGAAAGGGCCAAAGGGGATATGTTTTTGCCAATCTAGAAGAAGAGGGTTATGGTTTGACACGGTTCTTGAAAGAGTGAGAAGGTTGAGATCATTGGCAGAATCCTAGTTAGGAGAGATTAAAAAGTAGTCCAAATTGACTTGGATTAGGTGTTCACAAAATATCCTATTAGTCCAATTGAATATTTGACCATGGAGATAAATGTCCATAAGACCAATAGAGTTCATTAGCTCCACCAAATCTACCATGTTGTTGGTGTAGTCCATTAGGCTGCCAAATTTTCAAAAGAAAAAAGAGTGGAATTAAATACCTAGCTATCATCCATCGAGCCTTCTTATTACCCATCACCTTTGTAGAAAGATCAAACCATAGAGATTTTTTTTAATTTCGCATATTAAGAGCATACATATTTTTAACATTCCAAGATGAACCAACTGAGGAGAACTTGACTCCCAATAAATTTATGGATTGATAGATTAAGGAACCAATAAGTTCAGTCAAATTCCACATGGTAACTAGGCCTCCCGAGGCACTACAAAAATTGTTGATGAGGAATTGAGAAGAGGGCCATAAATTATTTGTGATGGCTTGAAAATTGGTGTTATGCATTTTGAATTCTTGAATTAATAGGATATCAATCTTTTCTCTAAAAGGCAATTTTTTAGAGATAACTGCTTATGAGGGCTATTGAGCCCTCTGATGTTCTGAGAAAGAATCTTCATTTACAATTATTCTTGGAGGACACCTCTAGTGTTATTTTCTTACCAATAAAAATATATTTTATTTTTTCTCTTTGTCTTGTCTATCTTTAGGAGGGTCTTCCCATCTTGGTCTCTACACCTAAATATTCTTTCTTATTCTTTCCCTTTTTTTTTGGGTTGACCATCCTTCCAAGTCCCAAGATTGACTGGCTATCTGATTAATTTTATCCACCTCTAAGGAAATGGTTGAACAAACGTTAGTACCTAAAGTTCCCACCCAAAAATTACCGTGTGGTGGGGGCCCTCCAAGGGGTCTAACTATTAAGAAAATCACATGATATTTCCCCATCTTCCTTCTCTTCCATTAAGTTGGGTATGGTGTCCATTTTGTTCATTTTCAATACATCATCTTGATGTGCATCCTCTAACACAACACTTTACTTCCTCACAGGAGATGAAGAGTGTATTGTAGGATTGCTATTTTTTTCTTCAATATTCTGAAGTTTAGGAGGGGTTGAGAGGATATTCATGATATCCTCCTTGAAAGGATATCCCTCTAAGAAATCATCAAGTGTCAATAAAGCCTTAAGTTTCTGGTTATCCTTCAGATGGGATTTACAATAAAAATTAAGTGACCAGATTTAGAGCATTTTTGAAAAAAGACAATATCATTTTCAAAACAAATTGGTTGAGATCCCTTCCCAAACTTGGAATTCAAGGTGATAAATTTTGAAAGAGTCTTGTGGATATCAATATTCACATAAAATAAAGTACATACTTACCTGGACCTTTTTCTGGTTATGTTGTTTGTCATAATGAAGTGTCCAAAGGAGTTTCCAATCCATTGAAACACCATGTCATCTAAAAACTTGAGTGTTAGACTAGGTAGTGTAACCCAAACATGAGATTTTTTGTTCAGATCTATATAAGGGTTGAGCCCTATCTTCCATCTACACAAGGATAAGTTGTTCTTTCCATTTAACCAAGGGTCCATAAAGAGGATCAATAGAAGATCATTCTTAGATGTGAAATTGAATAGGAATGGGAATCCTACCATAAGACTCACTTCGACACTACCCTTTAAATACCATTTGGCAACAGTCAAACATTGAGCCATGCCAATAGAGGGGCGAAAGGATTTTTTTTCCTACCAACATTTTTTCCATTGAGGAGACTATTCTTTCAACAACTGTGGAGTCAGGAAACATTATTTTTGTTCCATTTTTAACTAAAAAATCATTTTCACTCACTTTATCTTCTTAGATTTCCCCAACAAGAAAATTTCCTAGACCATTGGTTTTGAAATAGTAGACTTCATGAGCATTGAGTCATTCAGTGAAGCTTTAGTGGAGCAAGGGTCCCCCAAGATCATGGCATCAAAATGCTCCATTTGTACACCTAATACAATTATGGGCAAGGGAGGGGGACCATGAGGGTACCAAAGACTATTGGCAATGTGCAAAGGAGATTCAAAATTTTCAAAGAGAGAATGCACTCTTTTATATTAAACCCTTTGGGTCAAGTCAAAATCGTATTCAATGTTGTATGAGAGGTGTGCGACATATAAGTCAATAAAATATGAGATAGAGCCTTGGGAAGATTAATGAACCACTCCAAGGTTTTTCCACCTAAGCTACATGGAAATAAGTGGAATAAATATTGATCACTATCATGACCTCTTGGAATTCCATGAAAATATCCTTAACATTATAACAAGGACATTATATTTTCATAGACCATAGTAATTAATGCCTAAATGTTTTGGATTCAAGTATAATATTTATTTTTCATCAATGTTTCAAAACACACTTTTTGATCCATCACTAAGATGAATATTTGGAGGAGAAAATAGACAATTACAGACCAAGATATAATAAAAAGAGAGCACGAAAAAGATTTATTTATGATGTATATAAATATATTTGAAATATTTCATAAGGATACATATATATATTTTCTCATTTATACTCTCTTCCTTTTATTACATAAATATATGGTTGATTTTACATATTTTGAAATATAATCCCCTATGATCTTATATAATTTTTTGAAATAATCAATTCATAATCTTATTTCAGATTATATATGAAATTTATAAAGAGGTTATTTTCTCTATAATTTTTATTTATTTATTTTTAAATATATGATATATAGAATACATGAGCATATCTTATCAACATATAGTAAACTCATATTTTTTCTTATAATATATAGGATTATAAATATTATACCTAATATTAAATACCAGCTTAAGTTATATAAAAATATATTTAAGATTAATCTTTGGGATCCTATAATTTATTTTTTTATATACCTATAATTTATTTCTTCTAATCTTAATGTGGTCCTATCTAGTCCTTTGTTCTTTTTTTGTTTTGTTTTTTCTTTATTATATCTCATTTTTAATATTTTAATTTTTTTTCCGAATGATGTTTGTCTTGAATCATGTGCAAGCATCCCCCCTCTCTCCATCTGTTTTTAGTTTTACTTGATCTACAATAATCTATTTTTCTTCTCCAACTCTTCATCCTAATGATGGATCATAGAGTGATTTGAGATTTTATGCAAAATAAATCTTACATAGTTGAATCTAGAAATTTCATGTATTAATGACAATAGGGGTCTCCTTTCAACTTATATTTATTAAATTTAGGAATCTCAAAGTGTTAATTGAAATGTACCATTGTCATGGATTGCTAGAATGGGTAGGGAAATAAGTATTCAAAATTTTAATATTTCTTATGTGTCCCTATTTATATTTTTTTGAGGGAATTCTTCATTTTATGTTATTATTGATCAAATTATGTTGGTGAGTTTTTGACAACTTATTTTGACATGTTATGAGGTACAAATTAGTATGTAGCACAATGAAAATTTTCTTTAAGGGTGACATATTATAGGGTGGATGGTTAGATGTGTTAATTGAGAAAAGGTATGTAGTGGAATTAGGATGAGATGTTTGAGGAGGATGTGAAGCAATAGGTATATGTGATGGTTGAGGGATGTAAGAAGAAAAATATTGAGGAATATAATAAGAGGATTCTTGAGGGGTGTAGGAAAAATATGTTTGAGGTATATGGGATGACATGAGTAGGAAATGTATGGAAGAAGGTTGAGATGGTGCTATTAGGTGTGAATATGGTAGATATGAGATGGAAGAAGGAAGTGATGAAATAGTTGGAAAAAGGGGTATTTGGAATAATAGGTTATGGTAAGTGGTGTAGTGGGAAAGGTTAAAGTGGATGGTATTCTAAGGTGAATTTGAGATGTAGGGTTTGGGTTATTTATAGAAATTATGATGGGTTAAAAAGGTAATGAGAGAGTGCAAAGTGTAGTGGGTAGAATTTTTTCTATCATGAGAATTGTCATCATGCAATTACCAATGTTTTTTTCTTGTGAATATAAATTACCCCATGAGTTTTTAAAATCTAACTTGGGGATCTCCTATCTTATCCCAAAAAAGAAAATTTAAAATTAATTGGGATCTTTTCACCTTCATTTATTATTTTTTCAAGAATATAATCTTTATTTAAGCTTATGGCCATGTTGATTGGGTCTTGTGTCTCTAGTTTTTTCACAAAATCACACAATCTTGGAGAAAAATTAGGTTATGACACCATGGTTCCTCATTCTTCAAGTTTCTCTTCAGGCTTGGTTTGGTTTAATGGTCCTCTTTAAGTTGAAAATTCATGATACTCATACCTTTGAATTCCTAGAGTGAAGGGTAGTTGCTCCATTTTTTGTTAGCTTGTGAGCATGTGACGGGCATGAAATGTTGTTAAGATGCTTGAGTATGTGGTTATGAACTGGTTATATTGGAGCATGATTTTAAGTTCAAGGAATTAGTGTCTTCAATGTGATTTTGAGTGGGTGAGTATATATCAACTTTCAAAATTTAAGTCAAAATTTTAGGTTGATGTTTGTTGATTTTTTGCTTGGGACATGCTATGTTCCCAAGAAAGGAGATTTGGATTTAATATATGTCTTTGGCTAAATAAAGATAACATAGCTTGAGGATTTCTAACTTTAGATAGGAAAATTTATCAAGAGAATGTTGTTTGATATTTTTTATGATTAAGATATGGATTTAAGACTAAGAGGATAGTTTGTGAATTGCATGATTATAATGTGGATTATGTGAATTTTTTAAGATGTATTAATTTTTTTAGGATTAAGGTGTCTCATCCTTGAGTCCTAGAAATTTTGTCTTTTCTTTTATTATTAGGTGTTTATATTTATTTTCTTAATTTTTAATTACCTACCAAATATGTTGTCACTTTGTGGGACCCATTGGTGAGGTGGCATCCTACATGGACGGTGACATGTGAAAGTTGTAAGCTATTTTAGTGGAGGTAGTTGTTCACTTTGGACAGCATATATTTATGGCTAAATTGATAGCTTTTGTCACAAGTTTCTATGTCATGCACTATGACAGACTATTACAACTTTCCATGACATTATATGACAACTGTAAGAGTCAACTATGATTACTTCATTATCAAGACTAGTGAGAAATTGGTAGCTGGTAGTCTTGCATATTGTAGGTTCCTTGCATGATGAGGAGAATATTTTTTATGAAGTATCATGTCTTTCATGATGAGGGAACTAAATTCTAGCATATAAATTTATGATAGATGACTTGCATGTTGAGAATTTATGATAGTTGTATTGGTAGGTGAAGGTTGAAACCTTTCATGTTCTCCATATTTAGTTGCATGTATGAACTAATTGTGGAGGTGAAACATGGAATTTTTGGGTGCCCATATTTCCCATCTATAAATTGGTGTTGTGTTAGAGAATTTTATATTATGGTAGGTTGAAGATTGTTGACATGATATTATGCTACTAGAATTGCTCCATATTCTTGTTGTAGTGTGAGACTCTGAAGAGAATTACTCTAACATTATGTTGTAACTATTGTTGTTGCTAATAATATATTTGAGATGCATCTTTAGAGTATGGGGTTTTCCCAAAAGGGTCTTCCCATGTAAATCATAGTGTTATGGTTTGCATAGTTTATCTGCTTTATATATTTTGAATGTGCATTTATTTGTATCTTTACTTGTTTGTTATGTTTTAAATAATTTTTTTCAACTCTCTCCTACTTACATTAGTTTATGAATCTATTTCTACTCACTCAACTTCCTTTTTAGTTTGTATAATAGCCTAGCCATCCTTGATTCTTTTGTTGTGCTTAAAGGGTTTTTTGAGCTAATATTTATTTTAGTGGGATTTTTGCATAAGGGTATTTTATGACCTTGTTGTAGGTAAAATATGGAAAGCACATATGGAAAAATAAAAATAAAGAAGTTTAACAGAAAAAAATTGTTATGGAAGTTAAAAATGGAGGATATGCTCATGGATAGAGATCCTTGGGCTACAATATCCAATACAAAACTAGCTACCACAATCCAATAAGATTGGGATCAGATGAATAAAAAATATAAGTGTTTGATAAGACTATTTCATTGATTTCATGCTCCTAAACCTCCATGAAGAGAAGACTATAAAATCCATTTGGAAGAAACTTGGAGATGTTTATTATGCTAAATTCTTGGTAAAAAAGATATTCCTATGAAAGAAACTATATTCTCTAAAGATGGAAGATTGGGGGTCCATTGTAGATCACCTAAATGCCTTTAATATGTTGATAGTTCAACTAGGTTATGTTGGTGACAATTTTGAAGAAGAGGATCATTACATGCTTATGTTATGTTCTTTGTTAGACTCATGGGATCACTTGGTAATGGAGATTAAGATTAATACCACCAGTTTCAAGATGGATGAGGTGGTTGCATTGATGTTTTTTGAAGAGATATGAAGGAAAACTTTTGAGATTGATAAGGAGGCCCTTGTTGTTCATGGAAAATCTAAAGATAAAGGTAAGAAATAGAATAAGAAGTCAAAATCCAAATATTCAGGGAGATCTCTGGAAAGTCCAAGGTGAAATGTTGGAACTAAAAAAAAAAATGGTCATTTCTGAAAAGAGTGCAAGGAGGAGAAGAAAAAGAAAGGTAAAAATAATTTCTCAAATTCTAACTCTAAAAAATCCTCTCAAGATGAAGTAGATGCATTTTTCATAGCCTTGGTAACCCCTACATCATAAAATGTGTGGCTAATAGACTCACATGCTTCTTTCCACATGACCTCACATAGGTGTTGGTTCTTGAAGAAGGAATAACATGACAGTGGGAAGGTGTATACAAGTGATGACTTTCATTTGAAGATTTTTGGCCATGGTAGAGTCAAGATTAGATTCTTTGATCATAGAGAGAAGGGGATTGATGACATCTTTCATATCTTGGGTTTGACAACAAACCTACTCTCAGTGAGTGAATTGAATGATTCAAGTGTGTAATTCATTTTCTCAAGTGAAGGATGCAACATGATGAAAGGAGATATGGTTTTAGCTAAGGTTATTCAGATTGGCACCTTGTATAAGTTAGATGCATGCATAATTTAGTGTAATTTTTATTATGACACACCAAAGAAGAGACCTTTAGATTCTTCATCCTTACCATTAGATTGTGTAGAGAAGAAGTCTATAGTAGCTACATTTGATGGTCATGCATTTTGGGTACCTAAGGGTGCTTACTCCTTGGAAATGAAGCTTCCTATGGAGAATAAAATGTTTTGGTAGAAAATATGTAGTCATATTGGTGAGAAGGGTCTTAGATCCATAAAAAATAAAATCCTTGTTGAAGGCCTTGATGATTGTAATCTTGAGTTTTCCTTTTACAAATATTATTTATGGAAAGCAACATCATGGTTTTATTACTCTAGTTCTCATAAGTCTTAGCATGTTTTGGACTATGTTCATGGAAATGTGTTTAGTCCTATGAATGTTCCTTCATTATCAAAATTTATTTATTTTATTTCTTTTATAGATGAATACATTATAAGGAAAAAAAATGATTTCCTTAGGAGAAAATTTGAATTCTTTAGCTAGTTTAAGGAGTTTAAGGCCTTGGTTGAAAATCAAACTAGTAGAAAGATTAAATGTTTGGGGATTGACAAGGGTGGTGATTTTTGTTTGGAAAATTTCAATAAGTTATGCAAAGAGAACATGATTAAAAGATATAAGACAACTCCATATAGATAAAAATGGAGTTGCATATAGGATGAATAGGATGTTGATGGAGAGAGCTAGAAGTATGTTGTGTGTTTCTAGCATTGAGAAAAAAAATTGGCCTAAAGATGTAGCCACTACATGTTATATAGTCAACAAATCTCCTACATTGGCTCTAGTTTCAATAATACACCCATGGAGGTGTGGTTTGGTAAAAATAATTTGATGAGAATTCTTAAAGTATTTGGTTGTGAATATTATGCTCATGTTCCAACTGAGAAGAGGTCTAAGTTGGAGAAAAAGGTAGTAAAATGTATCTTCTTTGGCTATGGTAATAGTGTGAAGGGGTAGAAATTTTGGGATATAGTGGCCCAAAATGTTCTCTATAGTATGTGTAATTTTAAGAGATATGAAACCTTCGACTATTGAGTTGTAGCTAGAGAAAGAGGGGAAATTGAAGGAGTTAGTTTAGGTTCCACCTACTCTAATAATAGGTGAAATATGTAGTCATGTTGGACCTGATGATAAGTAGAGATTGAGTAGCTCTAAATTTTTTGAAGAAGAAGAACCTCAACCTCATCTATTGAGGAGGTCTACACATGTTAGGCCACAACCTAAAAGGTTTGGTTATTCCTTGTTGGACTCCAAATGAATTTTTTCTTTGATTTCTAATAATGACGAGCCTAGGACTATTAGAGAGGCTATGGGTATGAATGATGCAAATTCTTGGATGAAATCCATGGATGAAGAGATAGGTGCATTGAATAAAAATGATAATTGAGATTTAGTACCCTTTCCTGATAGATTTAAACCCATAGGTTATAAATGGGTATTCAAGAAGAAATATGGTCTTAATGGTAATGCTTTGAAGCATAAGGAATGATTGGTCACTAAAGGATATTTTCAGGTGGAGGGAACTAACTATGGTGAGATATTTTCTTGAGTTGCAATGTTGACATCTGTCTGGTTCATGTCATCAATTGCAATAGTGTATGACTTAGAATTGGAATAGATAAATATAAAGACAACATTCCTTCATGGTTACTGTTACCAATTTTCACTATAGCTCAATTGGTGGAGCTGATTAAATTTTGTTATATCTTAAGATTGAAGTTTAATTTTTTTCTTCTTATGCATCAAGTGGTGTTTGCACTATTCTTATCAAGTACCAATTATGCATTGTTTGAGAGAGAAGAGTTCAAAAGTATTCCTTAATGCTTATAGAACAAATGAAGTACAAATCTAAATATACAAATGACTAAGCATTCATTGATTTCATTTTCTTTCATGATATTGTTACATTACAAATTTCATTTGATTGCAAGAATGCAAATGACAGTACAATTTTTCATTTTTGATGCATTTCTTTCAAATGAAAAGCAGAAGGAGAAATTGAAGAATCCACACAAGCCATGGAGATAACTGTTGCAATGAATTGAAAGAAACAATCTACACTACTAAAGATGCAAGAGGGTAAAAACACATAAATATGGACATAATCATCATTGCTTGTGCTGACAGTCGATGTAAAAATGGTGCACCATCCTTTGTCCTTGAGCTTCGATCAACCTGTAAGAAGAAAGTGGGTTTGTTAGAGCTCCGAATATGAACATATCTACATGAACCACCAAAAGTAATGGAGAATGTTGTTGACAATACACTGAAACAATCAAGAAGAATAAAGAGATAAGAACTGAAAGTGTAAACATCATGATATATTTTATTTTTTGCTAACATTGTTTGTTTCTTGTGCACGTATAGGAAAAGTCATGTAGTTGAGCATATATGAAGACAAAAAAGCATGTGGGGTAAAATGGAATCCCACAAGGGTAGAGTTCAACATGGCACCCATTAAACCTACAAGTGGGACAAGTAAAACAGTATAATTATCATGCTCATTTGAGCCATACATGAAGGAGTAATACAAATTTTTAGTTGTTAAAAGAATTAAATTTATTGTTCATTCATAACAATCAAGTTTGAGTGATGAAATGAAGATTATAGATGAACAATAGATTTAACTAATTCAATACAGCTGAAAACTATCAATCTCATTTTGGAAAGTTAAATACTGTTGTCATATTAATTACATTTTTCTGCCTTGGAGTCTGTTCACATTCTTTTATGTTGTTTCATATTATTTTGTTTTGGCGCAGCAAGTGTTTTATCTCATGATGGTGATGGTGAATAGGCATACATAATGCATTATCAATGGAGAACTAATGATTAATAAAAACATGGGGAAAAGTATTGCTTTATCTCATGAAATGTTTGAGTTGAAAATGCCTTTTGTTTTCTGGAGGCATTCAAGTTGTGACATAAAGGTGACAAGCACAAAAGTAGTTATACAACCAGGGTTATTCATAGTGGTGAGTGAAATAGAGACCATCAGATACTACCACTAATCATTGTCTTTTTGTTTCATGTTGTTTGGATGTTGTTACAAGAATGATATAACAAAAGAAGACTATTGTTTCATCCAAATTCTAGAACAACAACAGAGCAGTTAGTGTTGTTTTCTGTCAGGGGTGTTATTATTTATGAACATATTTAGAAATAACATGGTGATAGAAAGTAATGTGAATCACAAGTGATAGAAGAGTTCTCTTGTTTAGTTCAATGAAGGAACAATGTAGGAGGTAAATGAAGCTACAACGGTGGTGAGAAGTAAGTTTTATTATTCTCCCAATTTAATGCACTTTTTTTCAAATATCAAGCAAGTTGAATTGGAAATGAGACAACTTCTACAGTATTGTTTTTAAAGTAGAGGGAGACCTTACTACATTGTAAGGATTTTGCAGAAAAATCATATGGGTTTCAGCATAATGTGGAAGTTTCAAATACAAATTTTGTTCTTATTTCAATGAATCCACATGAGAATTTTTGACAAGACAACAAAATGCTTAAAATGCCATGTTGGGTTTTGATCAAGAATACATAAATAATTAATTTATTTCAGAAAATGGAACAACCATATGAGGGTTTTATTTGAAAGTGTAGATTTATTCAAAAAATGAATACCCATGAGGGGTTTTTAAAAAAAAAATGCAAAATATGCATGTGATGCATAATGGGTCGAGCCCATTTATGGAGGAGTTCAGTTACATAATCCACTGAAAAGATGAAAGCCATTTCAAGTTTGTTGTGTTAAAATCAAAATCTAAAGATAAAGAATGTGAAATGGAGTGAGAGTTTTCTTCAGGAATCCCAAGATCAAACACACATGGCGCGACCTGTATAGTGTCTACATTTTGGTTTATAAAAGAACAATCATTCACTTGCATTTTAAGCTTTTCGAATATTTTTGATTGAGAAAGAAATGTAGAAGAACAATGGGGGAACATGCGCTTACAAGTGTGATGCCTGTAGAGGAATAGATAAGGCGACCAAGCTCTAATGGAGCTTCCAAATACAAGGGTTCAGCTCATAGATGGTGACCAAGGAAAGATAAAGCAAACACAGAAAAGTGGAATACAAAAATCAGAGATAGAAACATTCATATGCCGCAGCCCTAATGAATTTTTGCCTCTAAAAATATAGTGGAAGAGCCACAAAATACCATGAGAACAACTTACCATTATCATAGTGAGGAGAATCGACCATCTGAAGACAAAGTTTGAATTTCTCAAGCCTTTCAAAGCTGCAAATCAAGCTCACTCATGGTAGTGCCATCTCTCCTAGCAGAGCAAAAGTCTTTCAAAGTTGCAACATGGAAATGAAATGATTTTAGGGTTTCTTCTTGTTTTGTTCCATCTTGACTTAATTCAAATTTAGGTTAATAATATTTTCCATTTGAGTGGAGAAATTTGAACTTAGGGGGCATCTTATATTTTTGCATTATGAATCAAACCACAATTTAGTACTTTATGTGACCTTTTCTCATGCCTTGGTTAACCTTTGGAGTTTGATAAAGTTTTATGAGTCTAGGCTTGAGTAAGGTATGTTTTATTTTTCAAAATATTAAACACCTTTTGGTATTTATTTTATATTCATGCCTTGGAGAGTAGAGGAATAAATATTTATGTCTTGGGCTTTATTGTAATTGATTTTATAGAAATCAATTAGGTTTTAGAGAGATATGCCTTAGATTAGAATCCATATTTGAGGAATTTTGATTTTTTCAATTGATTTTTAAATAAAATCAATTAAATGTAATAATGGAGATGGCCATATTATTTTTTATGATTTTTTATAAGAAAAATCAAGATTGTAATTCGATAAATAAGGGTTATAGTTTTGCAAAGATTTCTTTTTTAAATCTTTATTGCAAAATTAAGTCAAACTAGAAAAAATAAAGCAAGTTGTAAAAATAGCATGTTGTAAAGCAGAGGATAAAACAATAGTTTATAAATTGTTTGTCTTTATTTCTATTTTTAGCAGTTTGCATGCAAAGATGAGTTTGAATTTTCTTTTGGTTGATTTTTAGCTGCATGGTGAAGAGATGAAGTGTTTTATTCGCTTTAAAAGTAGATTTTATCTATTTTTAGAGGCCTTATGGCATGCACATGCAAAAAGTGTGAGTTTTCCACTTTTAGGTCACCTTTTGGAGTAGTTTTAGGGGCTTTTGCTTGAGCTTTCTTCTTGAGCTCAGATTAGGGTTTTAGTGATATATCTTGGAGAAAAACTTAGAGTTTTTCATAGTCTAGATTATTCATTCTTTTTCTCATGTAAAAATAGAGTCTTGTAACTCATAAATTTGTACTCATACTTGTAATACTCCTTCAGTTAATGAAAACAACATTCCTATTTCTCAATTTGTGTGTCAATTGCATTTTTAGATTGATATCATATTGTGATCTCTATTTACAAAATCCTTGTCATGTCCTAGAATTTCAGTTTAAAGCAGAAAGATGATAAATGCAGGTTGCATGTTGTATTCAAAATCTGAATCTTCATGTAAATCATTTTTTTCTTAAGTGTTCATGAGAGATTGTGAGATATTGTTGTTTTCTAAGAGTTGTTTGTGGGTTTTGAGCTGCATGGTGAAGAGATGAAGTGTTTTATTCGCTTTAAAAGAAGGTTTTATCTATTTTAAGGGGCCTTATGGAATGCACATGAAAAAAGTGTGATTTTTCCACTTTTAGGTCACCTTTTGGAGCGGTTATAGGGGCTTTCCTTGAGCTTTCTTCTTGAGCTTGGATTAGGGTTTTAGTGATATATCTTGGAGAAAAACTTAGAGTTTTTCGTAGTCTAGATTATTGATTCTTGCTCTCATGGAAAAAAAAAGTCTTGTAACTCAAAAATTTATACTCAGACTTGTAATACTCCTTCAGTTAATGAAAACAACATTCCTATTTCTCAATTTGTGTGTCAATTATAGTTTCAGTTTAATATCCTATTGTGATTTCTGTTTATAGAATCCTTGTCATGTCCTAGAATTGCAGTTTAAAGTAGAAAGATCATAAATACAAGTTGCATTTTGTATTCAAAATATGAATCTTCATGCAAATAATTTTTGTGTTAAATGTTCATGAGATATTATTGTTTTCTAAGAGTTGTTTGTGGGTAGAAAACAGAGTCATTATTTAGTTACCATTAAGTTCTAAAAATATGTTTAAGTTATATGTTTCATTCAAGTTCATCTTTCTAACTCTTTTCCACAAGAATCATTTAGAATAGATTTATCATTCGGAGAACCAAATCACTTTGGAGATTCCTTCTTCATTCAGATCACCCACATCTGAAGACGGTTTCCATGTGTCAACAGGTAGTTAGATTTCTGCAAATTTAACATTGGGTGCATATCTGATTGATAAAAAAATTGGCATGCCCGGTGGGACTCTGAAAGTCAATTTCAGAGAAATTTTGAACTTTTAAAATTGTTGTTTGGTGTATGCAGCAATTTATTCACCCTTTTGGAGGTTTTTCATAGTATACCTGGTGACTCTGTTCTTAGTTTTTAGTATGCAGATCAAGTGCTAGTTTGTTTTAAAAATCCTAACTTTTATTATTTTTCATCTTATGAATGAATAAATATGTCAAATTTTCATGATAGTGTGTCATATCATCCACCATACCATGATCATGTTGCTGGTTTCAATATCATGACCTTTCAAAACTAGCATGCCCAATATAATTACCACCCACCCACCCCTACACATTTTCCATCTCAGCCCTCATATGTTCAAAATCAGCCCCAAGATGTTCAAGACTTGAGCTTCAAAGATATAAGGATGAATTATGAAAGGGAGATGAGTGAAATAGAGAGCCAAAGAAATCTGATTCATCAATAGGAGGAGATTGCAAGCATAAAATGCACACTGCTTGACTACATGAGGAAGTTGGAGGAGATCAAGAAGCAACATGAGTATAATCAGAATGAGGATGAGTTAGATTATCAAGCTTATTTTCATGAGTAGGAGTTGGAGGCCCAAAAAAAACAACTATAGGATTTAGATCATCAAGGTTACTTCCAACAGCCACAACAACAACCCTTATCAAATCTTTAGTTTTGATCAAGAGTTTGAGACACAAAGGAGATAGTTCAAGGAGGATTTGGAGAGGGAAACGGTTGCAAAAATGAAGCTTCTTCTTGCTCAATTTCAAAGGCATGAAGCCGAAGAAACTCCTTCTATTCTAGAACATCCTATTCAAGAAGAGGTTCATGAGTTTAAATTTCCAATTTTTATGAAAGGTGAGTCTCCTAATCTTCCTAAGATCAAAACTCATGGTTTCAGAGATCCTTTACCATTGCAAGAACCTAGGTTAGAACATTCTGAACTCATTATGCTTCGAATCTAGCCACTTGAAGAATTTTTTCCCCTTTAAGAGATTGGTTTTGAACACAAATAAACTCATCAAAAAATCAAAATCCCAAGATTCCAAACTTCTGATATTTTTGAGGAGCCTGTTGGCATTCGCAACCAGTCCATTAGAAATCAACCTCTTTTCCACCAGGAAATTCCAGAAGTTTGCCAAGTTTCCCAACAAGATAATATTGACTGTCTTGCTACTATTTTCCTTTATAAGGATAGACCTATTATCTTACAAAAAGACTCATCATTCACCACGGAAGAAGCTAGAGGTGTAAATTTATTGCATATAGCTATGGAGGAATATCAGTTAGAGCAGCGAAAGATTGCACAAAGAAAAACTTCTTATGATGAATCTGTCAATGGTTGCACTAAAGAGCTTCCTTATTTTGTAAAGAATGATAAAATTTTAGAAAATCAATTAGTGCAAGAGTTTGGTTCACAACAAAAGGTTGTTGCTGACTATTTTCCTTTATCAATCGATCACATGAATGCCGCATGTACAAGAGGGTTTGATTCTTTGGAACAACAAAATATTGATGATTATTTTTAGGTGTCCAGTTGATATAGTGATGAGGAGGAGCTTAAAAATTGGGAACAACTTCTAGAAAAGAAAGAGGAGGTTATGGTTGAAGAGCTACAAATTCCGGATCAAGGAATGGTTGATGGTTCATAGGTTGTAGCTGATTTATTTGATGAATTACCATTGTTTTTTAAAGATAGCATGCAAGTCCCCAACTTACCAGCTGAGGATGATCAACCTTTTCAAGATAACTTTATGCTTTATCGTCAGGATCCCAATTGTTCATCTTGTAGAGAGCTTGCCACTTTGTTGAATTCTTATATAGTGATCAAATGCCCAATTTTGAGCTGAAAAATGATGAAAGCCATTCATACAAAATACTGATCCATGAGAAAATAAATGAGAATAGCTCGGTCATGGAAGAGCATGAGGTTGAATGCATGATTCAACCAAGGCAGGAAGCAGTTGTGGTTGGTGACGCAATTGGCAAGAGTGAAATCAGAAGAAATAGTTCCAATTTTGTCTTGACAACAAGATGTCCAATTAGACACATTGCTAGAATGGAGGCCAACAAGAAGGTTCCCACCATGGTTGAACCCAAGCATGCAAGTACAGTTGAAGGAGAAAAAATTCAAGTCACTTCGCCACCTCGGGTCAGTAGTGATTATATTCCATATGGAGAGGTTAGTAGGCTTGTATACGTTCTTTGAGGTTTGGTATAGCTATCTCATGGCTTTTCAACCATTGTTATTTTCATGTAGCGGTCCAAAATCATGTAAAACATCAAATATTCTATAGAAAAGGCAGCTATCTCACCCAATCAGTGAATGGTTTTGTTTGACTAGTTTATTTGGCTGGTTAGAGTAGGATAGAGTTAGTAGTTTCTGCAAATAAGTGATTTACACACATTTCTTTTCAGTTTTCTGACTTTCCCTAAGCGCTGCTACACATATTTTAGTTGGCCATCAAGGCTTGATAGTTTGCTTTCAGTTTTGTTTTGTTTTATTTTGCTGTTGTTTGGAGTATTGTTGTTTAATTTTTTGAGTTTCATGAAGTGGTATATTTGACTCCACGCCCAATGGAGTGTTTCAGGCAACTGATCTAATGCTTAGCAGGAAAGCATCTAGCGGAAATCACCAAAATGTTACCAATTTTCACTATAGCTCAATTGGTGGAGCTAATTAAATTTTGTTATATCTTAAGGTGGAAGTTCAATTATTTTCTACTTATGCATTAAGTGTTGTTTGCACTATTCTTATCAGTATCAGTTATGCATTGTTTACGAGAGCAGAGTTTAGAAGTATTCCTTAATGCTTATAGAACAAATGAAGTACAAATCTAAATACACAAATGATTAAGCACTCATTGCTTTCATTTTATTTCATGATATTGTTACATTACAGATTTTATTTGTGTAGACATGGAAAATGTACAAATTCGGTTTGGCACACTTGATTTCGATTACTAACAACATTTCCTCTTGAATCATACTCTTAGCTTTTCATCATCTTCTGTCTCTTAATTTAATAAATCATTATTTATTTAATTAAGTCTTTCTCCTCCATTGATTAAATTAAACCTTATTTGATTTAATCAAATTTTTTCCCACTTAGTTAAATAAATCAAAATCATTTATTTAATTAATCATTTCCTCTCAATTCTGATTTAAATCAATTCATCAATTTAAGTCAAAATTGTCAAATCATCTAATCCCTCATTAAATTAATCAAAACCTTGATTAAGTTAATTCCTTTCACTAAAATCTTCTAGAGAATGCAAATTTCACATGAAAATAGATTTAATTCATTTATTAAATCTCTATTTTCCCTCACATGGCATCAAAAGGGAATATTCCCTCAAGTTTGAATTCATAAAGTCCAAGTGGATGGGTACTTCCAACAAAGAATTCACTCCTCTTACATGTCCTTGTGCATTGAACCAAGTGGCATTTATTTCATTCCTTTTCCCCTCTCACATGTCATTTCCTCAAATTCAAATTCCACCTAATTGCATTTATTGGCACTTTGACCAAAATGTGCACAACCCTCAACCATTCACATGGTGACAAGTGGCATTTGGGCATTGGGTGAAAGTTAGTCCCACATTGCCCAAATCTTGCCCTTTCTTCCAAATTCAAATCTATAAATTGGAGGTTTTTCTCCTCATTCAACATCCACAATCTCATGCAAAGTTACTCTCTTGACATCGAGAAATAATTTTGTGCACATCATTCCACATATTCACCATTTTCACATTTCATAGCTAGGTTATGCTCAAATCTCATTGGAGAGATTTGATCAATCTACACATCGAAATTGCAATTTAGGAGTTGGGAAAGGGCCAATTTCAACATTTCAATTGGCACCAATTCCCCCATGGGATCACTAGTTTTCTCATTTAATTAGGATTTACTTTCATTTATTTAGTTTGTTCTTCATTTTTCCTAGTTTAAGTTTAAGTAGATGGATTTCATGGGGAATCCTTCATTCTTGTTTGCATTTGATCTAACATCTTGATTTGTTTGTTGTTCTTGTGCAATTGTAGGTTTAGGGGTTCACATTTTGGCGCTAGAGGGAGGGCTTGAACAATTTTCAATCATGTTTTACAAAAAAATTTGCGGTTTTCACATTTTTTTTTGCAGGTTACTGGTTTGTGGCTCTATATTGCATCGCATTTCTAGGCGTGGTGCTATATTGCACCGCATCTTTTCCAAACTCTGTTGCATCTGTTTCCTATGCCTAGCTTTTGAAATTGCAAACTCTGTCGTGGATTCGCAGTCTCAAACTCCACTACACCCAGTCCCGCGACTCTGTATTGTGCTGCATTTGTAGGCACAATGCTATATCACACCATTGTTTTTCCAAACTGTGCTCCACTCGTGTTCCCGCTCAAAAAAATTCAAATTTAGCCAACTCTGCCACAAATTTTAATTACAAACTGCGCCGCCTGGCAAAACTCTGCCACACCCACGGTCTCTATTTCTGGAGAGTGCCACACCTAGTCAAATGTGTGGCACTATATAGTGCCACACCTTTTCCAAGCTGTGCCACACCAGCTAACTCCACTATGAAAAATAGTGAGAGTTTAAATTTTAACATGTGCTTTTTGAATTTTTGGATTTTCTAACTATTAACCTATTTGCTTTTTTTGTGCTTTCTAGTTTTTGTCAGTTTGCAGGTTGGAACAAGGGAGAAAGCCAAATAGGAGGTTCATCATGGCATCATGTTCATCATGCGGAAAGTTTTTTTAAACACTATAGTGTTGTTCAACACTTTTTAAAGGATCTTTAATTCCGTTTAAAAGGAATTTGTTTACTTTGATGCCTTAGAAACACTAAATTTTCCTTTGGGTTTTAAAAAGAACAAAAAAAAATTCTTTTCCAAAAGTTTGCAAAAAGGATAAAAAGAACCTTAGAAACAATCTACTAGATTTGGTTTAAGGTTTAAAAATTGAACAAGGCAAAATATCACACTTCAAAGTTGAAGCTTTAAAAATAACTCATTTTTTCTTTGATGATTAAAATGAGCATGTGTATTTGATGTTTTGTAATCATTTTCACAAAGTAATATCATCTAAAAGGTGTATGTGCTTCTCTCGTGCCTCACGGTGATCTTGAGAATCAAAAGTCTTTTTGTGATATTAAGTTGTCAAAATAATTACCTCCACACTTCATTTTGGGTTTAAAATTGAAAAAAACATCTTGCGAGTGTGAGTAGACTTATTGCGTGTGTTCTCCCTTTGTTTCTAAACAAAGTTTGATCGAACTACGAATATGTTTACTTGCTTTTGTTTATCTTAGCAGGCCTACCTTGTGGGAAAAAGTACTCACCCAAGGGAACGACTCAACTTGTAACACACTCAAGACAAGTGTATTTCCAGTCGAGATATAAAAGTGGGTACTGGAACAAAAGCCAATATCACGCGGTTGGCTCCAATGAGAAGGGCAGCAATGGTCTCTTGCCACATGGGTCAATCTCCACGAATGGAAAGACTAAATTAAAATGATTGTTTAGAAGGTCAAATCCTTATCTATTTTGTTGGTGCAAAAGGTCATGTCCTTTGAAGCCGCCCCAAGCTATATATGCGGTTTTGTTGTAGAGATGAAAAGTATGCCATGAGAGATTCATGGGTACTAATGCTTGGCTGACCCGAGAAGTGTGTGCACTCTAAGGGGGAGCCTGTGTGGTCAAGCATCTAGTCATCCGCATAGAATATGCATAGCTAGATTTGTCCAAGTGAGAACCCAACAAAATATTATCTCTTCATCCTAGGGTTGTACATGTGCTTGGAAATGAAAAATACATTGCTTGGTCTTCAAAAAAATTGATAAAAAAACATTCACAAAGAGCTCCAAATTTTAAACCCCTTGGAGGAAACAAATATCCTTTGACAAATCTAAGTACTCTTGCTTTCCCTAGATCATATCCTTAGAGGTTTCTAAGTGCTTGTATTTTATCATCATTTATTTTCACTAAGGTAAACCTAGGAAACTTTTGCCCTAATTTCCTTGATTTCCACATAGTGGACCTTGTGGGATGAAAAGAAAGTGGGACATTAGAAATGCAGTTTGAACAATAATCAAGAATGTATTTTGGACCTCACATGTGTTGTCTCAATGATTTCCCAAAAATTCAAAATCCCAAAACCAAGATTCAAAAAGATTAGTCTAAAAGCCCGCGAACAACATCTTGAAATGCTCCTTGAAGTTAGAGAAAGACTAGTGTACAATTTCTATAAGAAGGCTTCAAGGAATAACCCAAGTTTGTATGCATTCTATTATCAACAAAATCCTAAGCTTTTTGAAAGGTTTGCTTTCCTCACATAGGAAGTATAGCATGTTCTTCAATACCAAGGTTTTGTAAAAAAGAGTCGTGTCTAGGTCAAAGTCTAGGATCAAAGTCTTCACTCTCATTTGTCTCTCCATCAATCAAATCTCATCCCATCAACAAAATTTTGAGAGCTTTAGAAAAATTGTTCATGCTAAACTTAAAGGCTAAATCAGCATCACTCTATCTTGGCTTAATACATCTCTAGAGCCAAATAGTCAAATCTCTTGAAAAAATTTACTTCTAGGATAACGCAACTTCTTGAGGTCTACTAGTTCATGATCACCTTGGTTGTCTTAACACACTTAGCCAATCCATTCTCTTGTGCAAGTTCTCCCTAGGATAACACAACTTCTTAGGGTTTACAAGTTCACTACCATCTTGTTTGACTTAATACACCTAGTCAAACTATCACAATCACCCCAAGCCCTAAAGTTTAGCATAACCCCTAAAAATTTCTTCAAAGGTTTCACTCATTCACATCATCCATTTATCTCATCATCATCACCACCCCATTTTGATCCTGTGCTTTCCCTGGTTCTTCTCTTTTGGGCCTAAATATTAAGATCAAACGATCCTATTTTTATGGTCCAAACAAGATCACAACACAAGAGGAACATGGAAAATATCAAATTCCACTGACTTGGGTCAAGTAACCACTGAAGTAAACCTTATAGGATCAAGCGATCCCCCAAGAAACTCTTCTCTACCATCACAAAATCCTCAAGAGTTAAGCTATTAAGAGGACATCATAAACGAGGACTTGGGAATGACACAATCAAAAATGCTAGAAATGGTTCAAAATCTACAGAATCATAAAATTGTCAATACCATGTTTAAATACTTACGCATGTTAATGGAAGGAGGGATACAGATCCCTTCTGACCTTGACATAGGCACTAGTATTACAAACACATCCCCAATGTCAACTCCGAATATCACTCAAGAAATGCCTCAAACCATATCAACAATCACACCAACCTCACCAATTGTAAACAAAGGAAGTGCAATGTTTCATGAGTTACAACGCATCGCCTTGTAAACAACAAAGAGGTAAGTCTCAACACCACACTGGAAAACTCTGTCTCGGTGAATCCATCACACTCGTACATCCCACTCACCTTCCATAATCATGCAGATTCATCCCCATTCCATGCAACACCAACCTATCCGTTAAAAATACAAACTTCTCTACCGCAAAGAGGTGGTGGTTTATTTGGAAAAACAAGATTCACTGAACCGTTCTCCTTCCAAGAGAACTTACCACCCTTTCCTCCATTACCACTCACATCCACATCACCTATTGGATTGGGTCTCCCCCCCTACCCACATCTAGTTTCTCAAATCCAGGCAATTCAAGCATCATATCGAATCCTCTCCTTTTGCCTGCAGCATCACAAGTGGAAACCACTCAAGCCACCACAACCAATACATCAATCGGTCCTAAAATCTCTCAAAGCATACCTTCTCAAGGACCAAGCATCTCAACCAAACCTCCAACAATTGAAATCCCAACCACCAACACAACCCTTTCGCCCATCACAATGGTTGCCACCATTCCCAATCCTACACCAATACCACCAAAAGCTAACATGACAAATTTATTCACCACCCTGATTCAAACCATCCAAAAAGCCAATCATCAGAGGGTACTAAAATAAAACCAACAAGCTGCACAATAGGCTACTCAACAAGCACAAGCACAAGTAGCTGCCCAAGAAGCTACAGAAGCCCAACAAGCCACACAAGTTGCACAAGTGATTCAAGTAGCCCAACAAGCACAAGAAAAAACTCAAGCCCAACACCAGGATCAATAGGTGCAAGCACAATACCGAGTGCAACTGCAAGCAATTCATCAACAAGCATACCAACAAGCCTTGGAAGATTTTTAGAAACAACAACAAGCTAAACAACAAGCTTTGTTGGCACAATAGTAGCTAGACCAACAACAAGAATTGTTGGCGCAATAGCAGATAGACCAACAACAAGCTTTGTTGGCCCAACAATAGCTAGACCAACAACAGGCTTTATGGGAACAACAATAGATGGACCAACAACAAGCATTGTTGGAACAACAACAACAAGATCAACAACAAGCGTTGTTGACAGAGATGCAGGCATATAAGTAGGCCTTGAATGCATAGTAGAGCTTGCAGAAAACTCCCACCAGTTTTCCTCCCACCAATCAAACACCCCAAACACCTCAAAACACATTCATCCCACCTCCCGATCCGCACAAAGATGTCACAATGCAAATCAAACTACTCTCGTAGTTGGTGTTGGACCTCCAAGCAAGAAAAACAACTAGAACACTGGGCAACTTGTGTCCCTATCCGTTCAACAGAGATCTCATAATGATACCATTCCCAAAGGGATTTTGAAATCCCCAAATTTGATAAATATAATGGAACAGGAAACCCTAAAAATCACATCAGGGAATTTCAAGTGCATTGCATGGAGGTCACATATGATGACACATATCTAATGTGAATTCCCCCCAAAGTCTGACTGGTCCTGCCATTGAATGGTTTTCTCGCTTACCCACATGCATTAAAACATTCTAGGAAATTATGGAAGAATTCCTTAAAAATTATGCCTTCAACATGGGTCCAGATGTTACTTTGGAAGAACTATCAACGCTCAAACAAAGAAAAGGAAAGCTATCTACATCCTTCATGCAAAGATGGTGATCCAAGGCCAATCAGAGCAAGTGGACCATGCAAGAAGAACAACAAGTTTTCACGATCATATCCAACCTAGATGAGAACTTGGCGTTCTACTTAAAAATGCAATGCATCACATCGTATGATCAATTATTCCCAAAGGAACTCAACATCGAAAGAGACCTTACTACATGAGGAGGCACATCAACATTTACTCCACCATAGGATAACTACGTGTCCAAAAATTATAACGATAAACCTAGAACGTGGTCAAGGAAAAAAAATATCACAAACAACGATGCGGTCAATGCTAAAGTGGTCATAAATGCTCCCAAACCAAACATCCAAACTCATCACCAGCCACAGAATCATAACCAAAATAACGTGCAAACTAATGCAGTAGTAGCACAACAACAACCACTTCCCACCAACCAAATCAATAACTTGGGAAATCAAGGAGGACCACCTCCCCGAGGAAAATATCCTCCCAAGTGAAAGTTCACGGCTCTTGGAGAATCCATTGAGTCCATAATGAATAAATTGGTCAAGGAAAACCTTATCAAAGTCTCCAACTCCGAGCAATACGCAGAACCCATGACCAAACCACCATGGTATAATGAAAATCTCTTTTGTGACTTTCACAAGATCAAGGGACATACAACCGCAAATTGCATGAGGATGAAGAATATCATCCAATACCTCATCGAAGACAAGATCATCAACGTTGAACAGCCAGCTGGGAACCATGATCTTTAGATATACACAAATCCAATACCAAATCACAATCAAGGAAATAGTCAAGGGAACAACAAAGGCAAGCAAAAATATGCTAGTGCTAACCTAGTATATGAAGAGATAGTAGCATGTGTAGATGAAATGGTCACGATCATTAATGTCAAGGGTGCCAACACCGATTGTGGAGTCACCACATGTGGCAGCAAGGTCACCAATGCAGGGACACCGAAACCATATAAGACCCCCATTTCAAATACAAAAGTCATCCTCTATGACTATAGTGTCATCGACTAGCTGAAGAGAACTGCCGTACAGATCTCCATCATGGAACTGTTAAAAATTTCCACTGCCCATAGGAAAATTCTTGATGAAGCATTAGTGGCATCCACCATCTCCACCACCCTTGACACATAACAATTTCAAGCTATGGTTGGTAATATCATTACCCTGAATCTCCTTAATTTCTCCGATCAAGAATACCCCCCCCAACCATCTCATAATCGGGCACTTCACCTTCAAGTGTTGATTCACAAAAAGAAAGTTAAAAGGGTCCTGGTGGATGGAGGTGTAGGACTTAACATTTTCTCTCTCAAACTTATAAAGAACTTGGAATTCACGGAGGATTCCATTAAAAAGAACAAGAGCATCACTATAAGAGCATATGATGATCAAGAAAGAGTGTCTCAGGGCACTATTAAAATCCCAATCCAAGTGGGACCAACAACCATGGAGACTACCTGTCAGGTCCTTGACCTTGACCTACCATATAACATCCTCCTAGGATGTCCATGGATCCATGAAATGAAAGCAGTGGCCTCAACATATCATCAATGCATCAAATTCTTGTACCAAAATGAGGAAGTCACTATACATGGGGATCCCAAACCATTCACCTACTACAAAAACTTGGAAGCCAAGTTTTATAAAATCCCCCAAGTTCCAAAAAATGATGAAGGCCCATCCACTGCATACATCGACCCAACTAACCTCGCCTCCACTTTTGCAATAGAGACACCTGCCATCCCTGATATATCTGACATCAAACTCATGATCCAAGAAAATGGATGCGAATTCTACAGAATGAAGAAGAGTGCATTTGTTGTAGGAGAGTTACCACAATCTCTTAGGTCACATGGGAAACCTCGATCAACTGAAACACCCGTCCACACCCTTAGTTCAGACCCTTCTGGATTCCACCATTTGGGAGACCTAAGTTGGGAAAATTTTGGTGAGGAAGATATTTCAAGCACAATATACTGTGATGCAAAACCCACACCCACATTACCATGGATGAAGCCAATAGAGGGCTACAATTAATGCTTGGCATGGGCTATAATAGAAATGAAAGCCTTGGAAGGAATAATGATGGATGGCTAGATCCCATCATTATAGAAAGAAGAATGAGGAACCTTGGCCTTGGATGTACTCCCCCGAGTATAACTATACGTGGCAGAGGTACTTCTAATAGGGTAGTCAAGTCCCTTCCCTAAGTACCAACAACCACCCTTAGACCACCCATATGCATAGATATCCCGCTTGAAAACTTCACCTTTGACGTAACTGATGTCTGCGCCAGTATTGATGATGATGATACCATAGTAGGCCTTCCCATGCTCTTTGAGGATTCATCCTTACTAATGATTAGTGCCTCACCCACTGAGTCAAACCAATCAACCCACAAAATCAACTTAGTATACCCTCAACTCATCGATCATGACCAATGAGGACCGCCAATTCTAGACTCATTAAAAAATGATGAGGTTCTCTCAAAATTCATGGGACTAAGGGATGCAGTTTCATGCGGGGATCACAAGATGGGTTTTAAAATCACATTAGACACTCAAGCATATTACGAGGAGATGATTGAATCCTTTAGTCGCAAAAGAAAAATAACGAGAATAAGCTTGGGGTTATTGAGTGAAAACCACACTATGGCACTCTCTAACCCCAAAACAGTAAAAATAAATGACACATCCAATGGTGAAAACCTCTCTGAGGCATCAGAGGATGAAGGATTCAATCTCCCCCCTACTACTCCGCATCAAGAAATATCAGCAGTCCTGGTAGAGTAGTGTAATCCTATTAACTTGGGAACAAAGACAACACCACAAATTACTTTCTATGTTGAGTCGCTCCTAATAGACGAACAAGAACTACTAGCAGCATTTCTAAAAGAAAGGAGGGTAAATTTTGCATGGACCTATGCTGACATGCCAGGTTTGGATCTAGAAGTTGTGGTTCATCATTTGGTTGTTTACCTTGGAGCGAAGTCGATAAGACAAAAGTTAAGAAAAATGCATCCTTAGATAGCCTTGCTAGTCAGGTGGAATTACAAAAGATCTTGGATGTTGGCTTCATACACCTGATTGACTATCCAAAATGGGTATCCAACCTTGTACCAGTTTCAAAACCAAATGGGGGCATCCGCATCTGCACAGACTTTAGAGACCTCAACAAATCAAGTCCTAAGGATAATTTTCCACTACCTAACATTGATATGATAGTGGATATGACAGTCGGACATGAGATGCTATCATTGATGGATGGCTTCTCGAGGTATAACTAGATAATGATTGCAAAAGAAGACCAACATAAGATGACATTTACATGTCCTTGGGGCACCTACTGCTAGAATATGATGCCATTTGGGCTAGAAAAAGTAGGGGCTACATATCAAAGAGCCATGACACTAATCTTCCATGACATGATACACAAAATCATCAAAGATTATGTGGATGACATACTAGAAAAATCAAAGAAGAGACAGAACCACATAGCAACCCTAAGTGACATCTTTGACAGACTAGAGAAGTACAAGATTAGGCTCAACCCAAAGAAATGTGTCTTTGGGGTACAATCAGGTAAACTCCTAGGATACATAGTGTCGATGAGGGGAATAGAGGTGGATCCCATAAAGGTAAGGCAATCCTCGATATGGAAGCACCGAGAACACTGAAACAACTCAGAGGATTCTAGGGTAGACTCCAGTCCATTCGAAGGTTCATAGCGCAATTGGCGGACAAATAGATTACCTATTCATATCTACTCCACAAGGGAGTAGCATACAAGTGGGATGAAAAATGCGATCAGGCATTTAGAAAAATCAAAGAATATCTTCTCACACCACTAGTATTGATGCCACCCATTGTAGGAAAACCATTGATCTTATACATCTCAGCAACAGTAGTAGCTTTGGGTACTCTTTTAGCTCAGCACGATGAAAATGGGACATAAAGGGCTATCTATTACATCAATAGAGCAATGGTTGGCCATGACTTAAGCTTATTCATTTATTGAAAAAGCCCGCCTAGCAATAGTGTTTGCATCACAAAAATTGTGACACTACATGTTGGCACATAAAATCAAACTCATCACTAAGATAGATCCCTTAAAGTATCTACTATCAAAGTCTATGCTCACACGAAGGATGGTAAGTGGGTCATGATACTATCAGAGTATGACATTGAGTATGTGGAACGAAAGGAAATCAAAGGAAAATTCATTCTAGACCAGCTGGCAGAAGCTCCCATCTATGCAAAGAATCCACTCATATTGGAATTTCTAGACAAGTCCATCTTTAATATCAGCATAACCAATCACTAGAAACTCTACTTTGATGGTTCCCACATACAACATGGATCAAGAGCCGGTATCTTCTTTATCACCCCATAGGGGGATTGCATACCAAGATCTTACAAATTGGAATTCCCCTATACCAACAACATTGCAGAGTATGAGGCTTTAACCATAGGTCTCAAAATTGCGGCACAGTGGCGAATCATGGCATTAAAGGTCTATGGGGATTCACAACTTATTATCAAACAAGTCAATGGTGAATACCAAACTAAGGATGATAAGCTCACACCATACAAGAATCTAATAGAAAGCGTCAAAGAATATTTTATTGATATTACCTTTGAGCAGATATTGAGGGCAAACAAAAGAGAGATTGATGCAATGGCAACAATTGGATCCTTGCTAGATATCCCTCGCAATGTATCGAAACATGAATTCTTGATAGAGCAACTTCTCATACCCACTTTCAAGATATCGGAGTCAGAATATGTGTGCGAACTCATTGGTCCTAGTGATCTTTGGTATCATGACATCTACACCTATCTAAGACTAGGAGTTCTCCCAATCGATATCACCCTGAACCTCAAACGAACATTTGTCAAAAGGTCCTTACATTTTGTCATCCCATGGGATACCCTATTCCGAAGAAGCATTGATGGAACCCTATTACATTGCTTAAAACCTGAGGAAGCCTTGATTGCTTTGACTGAGGTACATAATGGTACGTGCGGTTCACACTCGAGTGGTATGACCTTGGCCAAGAAGTTACTAAGAACCGGGTACAATTGGCCGACAATGGAAAGAGAGGCACATGACTTTGTCATAAGGTATCTATAGTGTCAGTAGCATGGAGACCTTATTCATGCACCAGCTCAAGAATTACATCATATTATTACACCATGGCCCTTTTCATAATGGGGACTCTATCTCATAGGTAAAATCACACCCACCTCATCCAACGGCCACAAGTTCATCATCACCGCCATGGAGTATTTCACAAAGTGGGTCGAAGCAATTCCCATGACCTACATCATCGGAAAGCAGATATCTAAGTTCATCCTGAACTATCTCATTTGTCGATATGGTGTTCCCCAATCTATTATCTTTGATAATGGACAAGAATCAGGATGTCCATGACTTGTGCGAAAAATTCAAAATCCAACATCGCTTTTCCACTCCATATTACCCACAAGGCAACAACCAAGTAGAAGTTACCAACAAAACCATTCTAAAAATCCTTAAGAAAACAATCAATGACTCTGGTCATGACTAGCATCTGCAACTAAATCCTACCTTATGGGTCTATCGCACTAGCATCCACACGCCAATAGGTGCCACCCCATTCTCCCTAGTCTACGGATCAGAAGCCATCCTCCCTATCGAGATCAAACTCCTGTCACTAAAGATATCATTGCAAAACCTCATCATAGATGAAGAATACAAGGTCACAAGATTGAATGAGCTGGAGTCACTAGATGAATAGCACATGGATTCCCTCAACCATCTATAGGTCTATCAGAATCACCTGAAATGAAGCTACAAAAAGAAGATCAGGCAACACACCTTCCAAGTTGGTGACCTTGTGCTAAAAGAGAACCAAAAGAATGTGTCAAATCCCAAGAGCAAAGGAAAATTTCAGCCCAACTAGCTAGGCAAGCCTCTGCAAGAGCCTTTGAACAACTCCCATCTCAAAAAAATTTATACCTAAGAACTTGCAAGGTATAGAACCAAAAATACAAAAAAAATCAGAAAATGTCCTAAAAAAATGGTTACCTTGATGAAAACCTGGTAAACAGGCATCTTGGTGACAACAAAAAAATACAAAAATACAAAAATTCCAAAAAAAAATCAGAAAAAGGATTGAAAACAGTAAAGAAAAAAATCGTCCTCTAGTGAAAACCACTTCAGTGGTGCTTTGGACAAGTACCTTGGTGAAAACCTAGAAAATAGGCATCAAGCATAAATAAAGCACTCTCCATCCACTAGGATTTGCATGACTCACTCATCCATTCCATCACATTTCATTAATCCTCCATCTACCCATCTACTCGCATCCATACCATAGCCTGAGCTGATGACCTTATCATATTCCATCATAGTACTACTTGGTATATTCCTAAGGTTAGTTTGTCCTACCTTTATTGAAGTAGTTTATCACTTAACACTGGGGGCATGTCCTTGAAACTTGCATTGGATCAGATTCATGTATATTCTTGTGATCTTCCTAAACATCAAAAAAATTAAAAAACATTCAGAAATCTCATCAAAAATCCAAAAACATCAGAAAAATCTCAAAAAGTCTTCAAAAACTTTCATCATTGAGTCTTGTCAGTCTTCCACCTTGTCCAAACTACATTTTCTTTGAGCTTGAACGTAGGCAAGGTTGATCTTAGATCATCCCTTGAGACATCTTAGGTGTCCATCGCAATAAAATGGCAATCTATTTGCCCATCTATCTCATCATTGAGTCAAGTTTGTCACCAGTCGAACTACGTGGTCTCTGCGTGTATAACGTAGGCAAGGCTAATCTATGGATCAGCTCTCAAGACCCCTAGGATAGGTCTTTAGGTTATTCTCTTCATCGTAAATCTTGAAAATACCAAAAAAAATTGTGAAACATCTTCAAAAATACCAAAAACAACTTCAAAATATTTGAAAAATCCAAAATGGTGCATCCATCTCATCTCGCTTTCACCCATGATCATCATTCCTAATAAATCAATCATCATCGTCACTCTTTGGTGAGTCAGTCGGAAGCAAGTCTAGCAAGTTCAAAAGTGAACACCCTAATCATCAAAGTCTTGAAAGTTTAAATCAGTAAGCAAGCAAGTTGGTCAACTCGAAGTATCAATAGCTTATCATCCAATCAGTCTCATCAAAACCCTAGTCACAACATGTCATAGGATGTATCCTTCACACGATAGACATAAACATCAGGTACCTCATAGTATTTTAGTTTTGGCTAGTGATATGAAGAACATCAACTTGTTTGGTTTGATTTATTTGGTCTTTTATTGGCTTATCTTATTTTGTGCTCATTCAAAGGACCTTTCGATGATGCCTAAACAAAACAGGTTTAGAGAGAAAGGAATGGGGCAAAGATCATTGTCTCTTTTATCTACTATGCTTGTGGGATACACTTGTAAAATAACTTAGTCATATGTGCTTTGTGGGGAGGATGTTTTAGATGTCTTGTTGACCACATAAGAAAGCTTTCTTTCCTATGTTTTGGCCCGAGATGTTTAGAATGTTTGAACTACATCCTGAATGAAGTATGCATACTAAGTGTGAACAAGAATACTCCTATCTAATTGTTAAGTCAAATTCCATCACACTGGGTACAATGCCATCCTAGTTCTTTATACCTTGATGCATCGTACCTAGGTGTGTTATCAAACATAACGTAATTGACCCTTTGAAAATCCCAACTCCTGGAAAAGAAAGTCATCAACATCCTAACTAACTCATTGTTTCTAAGTTCTTCTATCTTCTTTCCATACTAACATGGTATCATGATAGTAATCAGAACATCACCAATGCAAAAGAAAGTCATCAGCATCCTAACTAACTCATTGTTTCTAAGTTCTTCTATCTTCTTTCCATTTTAACATGGTATCATGACAATAATCGGATCACCAATGCATACACTCTGTAACCACCAGATTTTTAGCATAAAAAGTATATTGCATCATATTATTATCTTAAGTTATGAGGAATATTATAAATTTGTTATTCTAAGCATCTTAAGAAAGCATTACATCATACATAATCATTAGCATCCATTACCATTTTCACATCAATACGCCATCATTACCATACATTACATTCATAGGATCATCATTAAAATGCATCAAAAAGATACAAAAATAAATGCATCCATTAGAAACACACATCATAAACATCTCATAGAATATAGGAAAGTAAGAAATGCATATCAGACATTGCAAAACATCTCATAAAAGGGTGAACCATCTCATATATATCATCAAATAATAAACTGTTAAGATACAAAATTGGATCAAGTGTACATCAAAATACATGGTACAATAGGGGCAATAATGCAGCCCATGAATCAAAAAGGAAAATTTGTCTATGATCAAGGGCTAGCCCTGTTGGCTGTGCCCCTCACCCTCTCCCACTTGCCTATCACCGTGATCCTCTAGCAGTCGCATCCCTGTCTTCTTGGAGAATTCTGGCACTCTGCCTACTGGTGGCACTGCCTACCTGTAGTGATGCCGATAATACTTAGCCTCCCTGACCACGTCTTTGTATTCCCATAGATCAATTGACTGGCCTTGAGATGAGGAATATGTACTCTCCAGCTGTCGCCTCCAATCAATCTCCTTTTCCCTCTCAGATCATTCTTGGTCCCTCTTGGCAGTAACTGTTGCAACCTACTACCTAGCCTCATCTCTCTCTGCTGTCAACACCTAAATCTAACCCTGCAACTGCTGGATCAGTGCATCTCTATGATTGGGTTGTGTTGTTGGTTGTTGTTGAGGGACTACTCTTGGCTGACCATCTTGCTCCCCTACTCGGGGAGGTGATTGTTGTGCTAGATACCTAGGAGGTGTTTGTTGAGGAGTTGGTCCACCTCCTCCTCTTCCATATCCTTAGCCTCTACCTGCTGTCCTACCTCTGGGTCTCCATTGTGGAATCGTTGAACCAGGAACTGTCAATCTCAGGGGAGGCCTGAACCAAGCTCTGTATGCTGGAGTAACCCCTACATCTACTGGCCCCTAATCATACAGCCAGAGTCGGACCACCAACTGTCTCAAGGAGGACACTGCCTTAGATGATGGAATGGGCTAGCCCCATGTTGTCTCTCTAGTCGTATGGGTGAAGATTGCCACATACTGATCATCTAGCCTGTCTTGTACCTCTCCAAACTATCTGGCCACCCTATCTGGGAGATACTGCTCTATCATGGTATGCTCTTGACCCTGCATCCACCTATCCTATCTGGCATAAAAAAAACTATTGAACATGATCGTACCATGGGCCAATGCCCATCCAGGGTCTCCAGATGAACTCTCTCATCTCATCGAGAACCCGTCGCCAATGTGCAAGACCACATGTGCCAGTATAAGTAAAGTGGATCTGTGCCCCACCGTACCGCCAAACAACAAGATCATCTATCTAAAGAATAACTGGTGTAACATCTGGACAAAGCACTAGGATCCACTCCCATGCCCAGATGTGTAATAAGGTAACTCCGGCCTCGAGGGACTTATTGTCCAGGTATGCAAACTCATGAAGATCCCTATATAGGGATGCTAGTAATACTAGTCCCCAAGCAAATCACTCCTTGTGGTGAACCATCTACTCCCATGCCAGTCCCCAGCCTAGACTAAAATATTGAACCCACCAATCAGGTGCCACAAGGCCTAAAATGATAGCTGTAATGATCAATCTATAAATATGTATGCGGCCATGGTATCTCTCTAAATCAATCTTCCCATTAAGAACTGAATCTCGTCAAGCTCCATAACCCCATAGAGAGCATCTCTGCTGACATCTGGATCATAGATGAATTTGGCCCCATGGATAGGTAATCGGAGGATGCACCAAACATCCTTGAGGGTAACAGTAGCCTCGCCGATAGGAAGGTGGAAAGAAGAAGTCTCGCTATGCCATCGCTCGGCCAAGGTTGTCATCATGCCTAAGTGTGCCCGAATAGGACAAACGTACACAATATACTGAAGACCAAGAGCACCAAGCTGCTCCTAGACCAACTCATGCATATCCTACAATCTACAGAGCACTGGCCATCTGTGCTCCCGTGAGTGAAGTACATCAAGCTCCTCCTGCATGAGGGAAGCCATAGCGTCAAGAAAAAGAAAAAAATTGCATCTCACGCTAAATTTTCGTATCCAAAACAGCAAATGCGGCACTGTTTGCAAATGCGACGTAGTTTGGAAAGTTGCAAACTGCACCGTTGCGACTAAGTTTGCAATTTTCTTAGTTCCAAAATGGGTTGCGCGACACTATTTGCGTATGCAACCGACTTTGTGGAAAACCCTAATTCCCTAATTCCATCACGCAGATAAATTGTCACACGTGGCGAAGTTTGATCGGCAAACCCTAGTTCCAAAACTAAGGTGCACGACACTGTTTGCATATGTGGTCCAATATAAGACTGCGTAGCACTGATAAAGCATTTTCAGCGGTGCTATATAGCACCACACAACTTAAAGGACACTTCTACCATATTTAATGCATGTAAAATGAGAAAATTGAAAGTCAGATAGGGGTACATACCATGGGTCCTACACCGACTGGACGTTGGTGCACTCGTACACTCTCTGACATGTGCTTGGGAAGTTGTCATGGTGCCATTTCGACCAAGACTCAGAGCTCAAAGTGTGAAATTTCCAAAGGGCTAAGATTGCAAATTTTCTGAAAGTGACCTCTCAAGGTCTATTTAAGCCTAAAAATTAGTGTTTTTTTCAACCTAATTTGACCGTCCAGCTAGGGTTTTGGTCCCCCAATCCTGTTTTTGTCCAACCGAGGGCCATTTTGTATCTTT
>CM021108.1:200428733-200461099 GCA_007115665.2 Sequoiadendron giganteum
TGCATTGAACCAAGTGGCATTTATTTCATTCCTTTTCCCCTCTCACATGTCATTTCCTCAAATTCAAATTCCACCTAATTGCATTTATTGGCACTTTGACCAAAATGTGCACAACCCTCAACCATTCACATGGTGACAAGTGGCATTTGGGCATTGGGTGAAAGTTAGTCCCACATTGCCCAAATCTTGCCCTTTCTTCCAAATTCAAATCTATAAATTGGAGGTTTTTCTCCTCATTCAACATCCACAATCTCATGCAAAGTTACTCTCTTGACATCGAGAAATAATTTTGTGCACATCATTCCACATATTCACCATTTTCACATTTCATAGCTAGGTTATGCTCAAATCTCATTGGAGAGATTTGATCAATCTACACATCGAAATTGCAATTTAGGAGTTGGGAAAGGGCCAATTTCAACATTTCAATTGGCACCAATTCCCCCATGGGATCACTAGTTTTCTCATTTAATTAGGATTTACTTTCATTTATTTAGTTTGTTCTTCATTTTTCCTAGTTTAAGTTTAAGTAGATGGATTTCATGGGGAATCCTTCATTCTTGTTTGCATTTGATCTAACATCTTGATTTGTTTGTTGTTCTTGTGCAATTGTAGGTTTAGGGGTTCACATTTTGGCGCTAGAGGGAGGGCTTGAACAATTTTCAATCATGTTTTACAAAAAAATTTGCGGTTTTCACATTTTTTTTTGCAGGTTACTGGTTTGTGGCTCTATATTGCATCGCATTTCTAGGCGTGGTGCTATATTGCACCGCATCTTTTCCAAACTCTGTTGCATCTGTTTCCTATGCCTAGCTTTTGAAATTGCAAACTCTGTCGTGGATTCGCAGTCTCAAACTCCACTACACCCAGTCCCGCGACTCTGTATTGTGCTGCATTTGTAGGCACAATGCTATATCACACCATTGTTTTTCCAAACTGTGCTCCACTCGTGTTCCCGCTCAAAAAAATTCAAATTTAGCCAACTCTGCCACAAATTTTAATTACAAACTGCGCCGCCTGGCAAAACTCTGCCACACCCACGGTCTCTATTTCTGGAGAGTGCCACACCTAGTCAAATGTGTGGCACTATATAGTGCCACACCTTTTCCAAGCTGTGCCACACCAGCTAACTCCACTATGAAAAATAGTGAGAGTTTAAATTTTAACATGTGCTTTTTGAATTTTTGGATTTTCTAACTATTAACCTATTTGCTTTTTTTGTGCTTTCTAGTTTTTGTCAGTTTGCAGGTTGGAACAAGGGAGAAAGCCAAATAGGAGGTTCATCATGGCATCATGTTCATCATGCGGAAAGTTTTTTTAAACACTATAGTGTTGTTCAACACTTTTTAAAGGATCTTTAATTCCGTTTAAAAGGAATTTGTTTACTTTGATGCCTTAGAAACACTAAATTTTCCTTTGGGTTTTAAAAAGAACAAAAAAAAATTCTTTTCCAAAAGTTTGCAAAAAGGATAAAAAGAACCTTAGAAACAATCTACTAGATTTGGTTTAAGGTTTAAAAATTGAACAAGGCAAAATATCACACTTCAAAGTTGAAGCTTTAAAAATAACTCATTTTTTCTTTGATGATTAAAATGAGCATGTGTATTTGATGTTTTGTAATCATTTTCACAAAGTAATATCATCTAAAAGGTGTATGTGCTTCTCTCGTGCCTCACGGTGATCTTGAGAATCAAAAGTCTTTTTGTGATATTAAGTTGTCAAAATAATTACCTCCACACTTCATTTTGGGTTTAAAATTGAAAAAAACATCTTGCGAGTGTGAGTAGACTTATTGCGTGTGTTCTCCCTTTGTTTCTAAACAAAGTTTGATCGAACTACGAATATGTTTACTTGCTTTTGTTTATCTTAGCAGGCCTACCTTGTGGGAAAAAGTACTCACCCAAGGGAACGACTCAACTTGTAACACACTCAAGACAAGTGTATTTCCAGTCGAGATATAAAAGTGGGTACTGGAACAAAAGCCAATATCACGCGGTTGGCTCCAATGAGAAGGGCAGCAATGGTCTCTTGCCACATGGGTCAATCTCCACGAATGGAAAGACTAAATTAAAATGATTGTTTAGAAGGTCAAATCCTTATCTATTTTGTTGGTGCAAAAGGTCATGTCCTTTGAAGCCGCCCCAAGCTATATATGCGGTTTTGTTGTAGAGATGAAAAGTATGCCATGAGAGATTCATGGGTACTAATGCTTGGCTGACCCGAGAAGTGTGTGCACTCTAAGGGGGAGCCTGTGTGGTCAAGCATCTAGTCATCCGCATAGAATATGCATAGCTAGATTTGTCCAAGTGAGAACCCAACAAAATATTATCTCTTCATCCTAGGGTTGTACATGTGCTTGGAAATGAAAAATACATTGCTTGGTCTTCAAAAAAATTGATAAAAAAACATTCACAAAGAGCTCCAAATTTTAAACCCCTTGGAGGAAACAAATATCCTTTGACAAATCTAAGTACTCTTGCTTTCCCTAGATCATATCCTTAGAGGTTTCTAAGTGCTTGTATTTTATCATCATTTATTTTCACTAAGGTAAACCTAGGAAACTTTTGCCCTAATTTCCTTGATTTCCACATAGTGGACCTTGTGGGATGAAAAGAAAGTGGGACATTAGAAATGCAGTTTGAACAATAATCAAGAATGTATTTTGGACCTCACATGTGTTGTCTCAATGATTTCCCAAAAATTCAAAATCCCAAAACCAAGATTCAAAAAGATTAGTCTAAAAGCCCGCGAACAACATCTTGAAATGCTCCTTGAAGTTAGAGAAAGACTAGTGTACAATTTCTATAAGAAGGCTTCAAGGAATAACCCAAGTTTGTATGCATTCTATTATCAACAAAATCCTAAGCTTTTTGAAAGGTTTGCTTTCCTCACATAGGAAGTATAGCATGTTCTTCAATACCAAGGTTTTGTAAAAAAGAGTCGTGTCTAGGTCAAAGTCTAGGATCAAAGTCTTCACTCTCATTTGTCTCTCCATCAATCAAATCTCATCCCATCAACAAAATTTTGAGAGCTTTAGAAAAATTGTTCATGCTAAACTTAAAGGCTAAATCAGCATCACTCTATCTTGGCTTAATACATCTCTAGAGCCAAATAGTCAAATCTCTTGAAAAAATTTACTTCTAGGATAACGCAACTTCTTGAGGTCTACTAGTTCATGATCACCTTGGTTGTCTTAACACACTTAGCCAATCCATTCTCTTGTGCAAGTTCTCCCTAGGATAACACAACTTCTTAGGGTTTACAAGTTCACTACCATCTTGTTTGACTTAATACACCTAGTCAAACTATCACAATCACCCCAAGCCCTAAAGTTTAGCATAACCCCTAAAAATTTCTTCAAAGGTTTCACTCATTCACATCATCCATTTATCTCATCATCATCACCACCCCATTTTGATCCTGTGCTTTCCCTGGTTCTTCTCTTTTGGGCCTAAATATTAAGATCAAACGATCCTATTTTTATGGTCCAAACAAGATCACAACACAAGAGGAACATGGAAAATATCAAATTCCACTGACTTGGGTCAAGTAACCACTGAAGTAAACCTTATAGGATCAAGCGATCCCCCAAGAAACTCTTCTCTACCATCACAAAATCCTCAAGAGTTAAGCTATTAAGAGGACATCATAAACGAGGACTTGGGAATGACACAATCAAAAATGCTAGAAATGGTTCAAAATCTACAGAATCATAAAATTGTCAATACCATGTTTAAATACTTACGCATGTTAATGGAAGGAGGGATACAGATCCCTTCTGACCTTGACATAGGCACTAGTATTACAAACACATCCCCAATGTCAACTCCGAATATCACTCAAGAAATGCCTCAAACCATATCAACAATCACACCAACCTCACCAATTGTAAACAAAGGAAGTGCAATGTTTCATGAGTTACAACGCATCGCCTTGTAAACAACAAAGAGGTAAGTCTCAACACCACACTGGAAAACTCTGTCTCGGTGAATCCATCACACTCGTACATCCCACTCACCTTCCATAATCATGCAGATTCATCCCCATTCCATGCAACACCAACCTATCCGTTAAAAATACAAACTTCTCTACCGCAAAGAGGTGGTGGTTTATTTGGAAAAACAAGATTCACTGAACCGTTCTCCTTCCAAGAGAACTTACCACCCTTTCCTCCATTACCACTCACATCCACATCACCTATTGGATTGGGTCTCCCCCCCTACCCACATCTAGTTTCTCAAATCCAGGCAATTCAAGCATCATATCGAATCCTCTCCTTTTGCCTGCAGCATCACAAGTGGAAACCACTCAAGCCACCACAACCAATACATCAATCGGTCCTAAAATCTCTCAAAGCATACCTTCTCAAGGACCAAGCATCTCAACCAAACCTCCAACAATTGAAATCCCAACCACCAACACAACCCTTTCGCCCATCACAATGGTTGCCACCATTCCCAATCCTACACCAATACCACCAAAAGCTAACATGACAAATTTATTCACCACCCTGATTCAAACCATCCAAAAAGCCAATCATCAGAGGGTACTAAAATAAAACCAACAAGCTGCACAATAGGCTACTCAACAAGCACAAGCACAAGTAGCTGCCCAAGAAGCTACAGAAGCCCAACAAGCCACACAAGTTGCACAAGTGATTCAAGTAGCCCAACAAGCACAAGAAAAAACTCAAGCCCAACACCAGGATCAATAGGTGCAAGCACAATACCGAGTGCAACTGCAAGCAATTCATCAACAAGCATACCAACAAGCCTTGGAAGATTTTTAGAAACAACAACAAGCTAAACAACAAGCTTTGTTGGCACAATAGTAGCTAGACCAACAACAAGAATTGTTGGCGCAATAGCAGATAGACCAACAACAAGCTTTGTTGGCCCAACAATAGCTAGACCAACAACAGGCTTTATGGGAACAACAATAGATGGACCAACAACAAGCATTGTTGGAACAACAACAACAAGATCAACAACAAGCGTTGTTGACAGAGATGCAGGCATATAAGTAGGCCTTGAATGCATAGTAGAGCTTGCAGAAAACTCCCACCAGTTTTCCTCCCACCAATCAAACACCCCAAACACCTCAAAACACATTCATCCCACCTCCCGATCCGCACAAAGATGTCACAATGCAAATCAAACTACTCTCGTAGTTGGTGTTGGACCTCCAAGCAAGAAAAACAACTAGAACACTGGGCAACTTGTGTCCCTATCCGTTCAACAGAGATCTCATAATGATACCATTCCCAAAGGGATTTTGAAATCCCCAAATTTGATAAATATAATGGAACAGGAAACCCTAAAAATCACATCAGGGAATTTCAAGTGCATTGCATGGAGGTCACATATGATGACACATATCTAATGTGAATTCCCCCCAAAGTCTGACTGGTCCTGCCATTGAATGGTTTTCTCGCTTACCCACATGCATTAAAACATTCTAGGAAATTATGGAAGAATTCCTTAAAAATTATGCCTTCAACATGGGTCCAGATGTTACTTTGGAAGAACTATCAACGCTCAAACAAAGAAAAGGAAAGCTATCTACATCCTTCATGCAAAGATGGTGATCCAAGGCCAATCAGAGCAAGTGGACCATGCAAGAAGAACAACAAGTTTTCACGATCATATCCAACCTAGATGAGAACTTGGCGTTCTACTTAAAAATGCAATGCATCACATCGTATGATCAATTATTCCCAAAGGAACTCAACATCGAAAGAGACCTTACTACATGAGGAGGCACATCAACATTTACTCCACCATAGGATAACTACGTGTCCAAAAATTATAACGATAAACCTAGAACGTGGTCAAGGAAAAAAAATATCACAAACAACGATGCGGTCAATGCTAAAGTGGTCATAAATGCTCCCAAACCAAACATCCAAACTCATCACCAGCCACAGAATCATAACCAAAATAACGTGCAAACTAATGCAGTAGTAGCACAACAACAACCACTTCCCACCAACCAAATCAATAACTTGGGAAATCAAGGAGGACCACCTCCCCGAGGAAAATATCCTCCCAAGTGAAAGTTCACGGCTCTTGGAGAATCCATTGAGTCCATAATGAATAAATTGGTCAAGGAAAACCTTATCAAAGTCTCCAACTCCGAGCAATACGCAGAACCCATGACCAAACCACCATGGTATAATGAAAATCTCTTTTGTGACTTTCACAAGATCAAGGGACATACAACCGCAAATTGCATGAGGATGAAGAATATCATCCAATACCTCATCGAAGACAAGATCATCAACGTTGAACAGCCAGCTGGGAACCATGATCTTTAGATATACACAAATCCAATACCAAATCACAATCAAGGAAATAGTCAAGGGAACAACAAAGGCAAGCAAAAATATGCTAGTGCTAACCTAGTATATGAAGAGATAGTAGCATGTGTAGATGAAATGGTCACGATCATTAATGTCAAGGGTGCCAACACCGATTGTGGAGTCACCACATGTGGCAGCAAGGTCACCAATGCAGGGACACCGAAACCATATAAGACCCCCATTTCAAATACAAAAGTCATCCTCTATGACTATAGTGTCATCGACTAGCTGAAGAGAACTGCCGTACAGATCTCCATCATGGAACTGTTAAAAATTTCCACTGCCCATAGGAAAATTCTTGATGAAGCATTAGTGGCATCCACCATCTCCACCACCCTTGACACATAACAATTTCAAGCTATGGTTGGTAATATCATTACCCTGAATCTCCTTAATTTCTCCGATCAAGAATACCCCCCCCAACCATCTCATAATCGGGCACTTCACCTTCAAGTGTTGATTCACAAAAAGAAAGTTAAAAGGGTCCTGGTGGATGGAGGTGTAGGACTTAACATTTTCTCTCTCAAACTTATAAAGAACTTGGAATTCACGGAGGATTCCATTAAAAAGAACAAGAGCATCACTATAAGAGCATATGATGATCAAGAAAGAGTGTCTCAGGGCACTATTAAAATCCCAATCCAAGTGGGACCAACAACCATGGAGACTACCTGTCAGGTCCTTGACCTTGACCTACCATATAACATCCTCCTAGGATGTCCATGGATCCATGAAATGAAAGCAGTGGCCTCAACATATCATCAATGCATCAAATTCTTGTACCAAAATGAGGAAGTCACTATACATGGGGATCCCAAACCATTCACCTACTACAAAAACTTGGAAGCCAAGTTTTATAAAATCCCCCAAGTTCCAAAAAATGATGAAGGCCCATCCACTGCATACATCGACCCAACTAACCTCGCCTCCACTTTTGCAATAGAGACACCTGCCATCCCTGATATATCTGACATCAAACTCATGATCCAAGAAAATGGATGCGAATTCTACAGAATGAAGAAGAGTGCATTTGTTGTAGGAGAGTTACCACAATCTCTTAGGTCACATGGGAAACCTCGATCAACTGAAACACCCGTCCACACCCTTAGTTCAGACCCTTCTGGATTCCACCATTTGGGAGACCTAAGTTGGGAAAATTTTGGTGAGGAAGATATTTCAAGCACAATATACTGTGATGCAAAACCCACACCCACATTACCATGGATGAAGCCAATAGAGGGCTACAATTAATGCTTGGCATGGGCTATAATAGAAATGAAAGCCTTGGAAGGAATAATGATGGATGGCTAGATCCCATCATTATAGAAAGAAGAATGAGGAACCTTGGCCTTGGATGTACTCCCCCGAGTATAACTATACGTGGCAGAGGTACTTCTAATAGGGTAGTCAAGTCCCTTCCCTAAGTACCAACAACCACCCTTAGACCACCCATATGCATAGATATCCCGCTTGAAAACTTCACCTTTGACGTAACTGATGTCTGCGCCAGTATTGATGATGATGATACCATAGTAGGCCTTCCCATGCTCTTTGAGGATTCATCCTTACTAATGATTAGTGCCTCACCCACTGAGTCAAACCAATCAACCCACAAAATCAACTTAGTATACCCTCAACTCATCGATCATGACCAATGAGGACCGCCAATTCTAGACTCATTAAAAAATGATGAGGTTCTCTCAAAATTCATGGGACTAAGGGATGCAGTTTCATGCGGGGATCACAAGATGGGTTTTAAAATCACATTAGACACTCAAGCATATTACGAGGAGATGATTGAATCCTTTAGTCGCAAAAGAAAAATAACGAGAATAAGCTTGGGGTTATTGAGTGAAAACCACACTATGGCACTCTCTAACCCCAAAACAGTAAAAATAAATGACACATCCAATGGTGAAAACCTCTCTGAGGCATCAGAGGATGAAGGATTCAATCTCCCCCCTACTACTCCGCATCAAGAAATATCAGCAGTCCTGGTAGAGTAGTGTAATCCTATTAACTTGGGAACAAAGACAACACCACAAATTACTTTCTATGTTGAGTCGCTCCTAATAGACGAACAAGAACTACTAGCAGCATTTCTAAAAGAAAGGAGGGTAAATTTTGCATGGACCTATGCTGACATGCCAGGTTTGGATCTAGAAGTTGTGGTTCATCATTTGGTTGTTTACCTTGGAGCGAAGTCGATAAGACAAAAGTTAAGAAAAATGCATCCTTAGATAGCCTTGCTAGTCAGGTGGAATTACAAAAGATCTTGGATGTTGGCTTCATACACCTGATTGACTATCCAAAATGGGTATCCAACCTTGTACCAGTTTCAAAACCAAATGGGGGCATCCGCATCTGCACAGACTTTAGAGACCTCAACAAATCAAGTCCTAAGGATAATTTTCCACTACCTAACATTGATATGATAGTGGATATGACAGTCGGACATGAGATGCTATCATTGATGGATGGCTTCTCGAGGTATAACTAGATAATGATTGCAAAAGAAGACCAACATAAGATGACATTTACATGTCCTTGGGGCACCTACTGCTAGAATATGATGCCATTTGGGCTAGAAAAAGTAGGGGCTACATATCAAAGAGCCATGACACTAATCTTCCATGACATGATACACAAAATCATCAAAGATTATGTGGATGACATACTAGAAAAATCAAAGAAGAGACAGAACCACATAGCAACCCTAAGTGACATCTTTGACAGACTAGAGAAGTACAAGATTAGGCTCAACCCAAAGAAATGTGTCTTTGGGGTACAATCAGGTAAACTCCTAGGATACATAGTGTCGATGAGGGGAATAGAGGTGGATCCCATAAAGGTAAGGCAATCCTCGATATGGAAGCACCGAGAACACTGAAACAACTCAGAGGATTCTAGGGTAGACTCCAGTCCATTCGAAGGTTCATAGCGCAATTGGCGGACAAATAGATTACCTATTCATATCTACTCCACAAGGGAGTAGCATACAAGTGGGATGAAAAATGCGATCAGGCATTTAGAAAAATCAAAGAATATCTTCTCACACCACTAGTATTGATGCCACCCATTGTAGGAAAACCATTGATCTTATACATCTCAGCAACAGTAGTAGCTTTGGGTACTCTTTTAGCTCAGCACGATGAAAATGGGACATAAAGGGCTATCTATTACATCAATAGAGCAATGGTTGGCCATGACTTAAGCTTATTCATTTATTGAAAAAGCCCGCCTAGCAATAGTGTTTGCATCACAAAAATTGTGACACTACATGTTGGCACATAAAATCAAACTCATCACTAAGATAGATCCCTTAAAGTATCTACTATCAAAGTCTATGCTCACACGAAGGATGGTAAGTGGGTCATGATACTATCAGAGTATGACATTGAGTATGTGGAACGAAAGGAAATCAAAGGAAAATTCATTCTAGACCAGCTGGCAGAAGCTCCCATCTATGCAAAGAATCCACTCATATTGGAATTTCTAGACAAGTCCATCTTTAATATCAGCATAACCAATCACTAGAAACTCTACTTTGATGGTTCCCACATACAACATGGATCAAGAGCCGGTATCTTCTTTATCACCCCATAGGGGGATTGCATACCAAGATCTTACAAATTGGAATTCCCCTATACCAACAACATTGCAGAGTATGAGGCTTTAACCATAGGTCTCAAAATTGCGGCACAGTGGCGAATCATGGCATTAAAGGTCTATGGGGATTCACAACTTATTATCAAACAAGTCAATGGTGAATACCAAACTAAGGATGATAAGCTCACACCATACAAGAATCTAATAGAAAGCGTCAAAGAATATTTTATTGATATTACCTTTGAGCAGATATTGAGGGCAAACAAAAGAGAGATTGATGCAATGGCAACAATTGGATCCTTGCTAGATATCCCTCGCAATGTATCGAAACATGAATTCTTGATAGAGCAACTTCTCATACCCACTTTCAAGATATCGGAGTCAGAATATGTGTGCGAACTCATTGGTCCTAGTGATCTTTGGTATCATGACATCTACACCTATCTAAGACTAGGAGTTCTCCCAATCGATATCACCCTGAACCTCAAACGAACATTTGTCAAAAGGTCCTTACATTTTGTCATCCCATGGGATACCCTATTCCGAAGAAGCATTGATGGAACCCTATTACATTGCTTAAAACCTGAGGAAGCCTTGATTGCTTTGACTGAGGTACATAATGGTACGTGCGGTTCACACTCGAGTGGTATGACCTTGGCCAAGAAGTTACTAAGAACCGGGTACAATTGGCCGACAATGGAAAGAGAGGCACATGACTTTGTCATAAGGTATCTATAGTGTCAGTAGCATGGAGACCTTATTCATGCACCAGCTCAAGAATTACATCATATTATTACACCATGGCCCTTTTCATAATGGGGACTCTATCTCATAGGTAAAATCACACCCACCTCATCCAACGGCCACAAGTTCATCATCACCGCCATGGAGTATTTCACAAAGTGGGTCGAAGCAATTCCCATGACCTACATCATCGGAAAGCAGATATCTAAGTTCATCCTGAACTATCTCATTTGTCGATATGGTGTTCCCCAATCTATTATCTTTGATAATGGACAAGAATCAGGATGTCCATGACTTGTGCGAAAAATTCAAAATCCAACATCGCTTTTCCACTCCATATTACCCACAAGGCAACAACCAAGTAGAAGTTACCAACAAAACCATTCTAAAAATCCTTAAGAAAACAATCAATGACTCTGGTCATGACTAGCATCTGCAACTAAATCCTACCTTATGGGTCTATCGCACTAGCATCCACACGCCAATAGGTGCCACCCCATTCTCCCTAGTCTACGGATCAGAAGCCATCCTCCCTATCGAGATCAAACTCCTGTCACTAAAGATATCATTGCAAAACCTCATCATAGATGAAGAATACAAGGTCACAAGATTGAATGAGCTGGAGTCACTAGATGAATAGCACATGGATTCCCTCAACCATCTATAGGTCTATCAGAATCACCTGAAATGAAGCTACAAAAAGAAGATCAGGCAACACACCTTCCAAGTTGGTGACCTTGTGCTAAAAGAGAACCAAAAGAATGTGTCAAATCCCAAGAGCAAAGGAAAATTTCAGCCCAACTAGCTAGGCAAGCCTCTGCAAGAGCCTTTGAACAACTCCCATCTCAAAAAAATTTATACCTAAGAACTTGCAAGGTATAGAACCAAAAATACAAAAAAAATCAGAAAATGTCCTAAAAAAATGGTTACCTTGATGAAAACCTGGTAAACAGGCATCTTGGTGACAACAAAAAAATACAAAAATACAAAAATTCCAAAAAAAAATCAGAAAAAGGATTGAAAACAGTAAAGAAAAAAATCGTCCTCTAGTGAAAACCACTTCAGTGGTGCTTTGGACAAGTACCTTGGTGAAAACCTAGAAAATAGGCATCAAGCATAAATAAAGCACTCTCCATCCACTAGGATTTGCATGACTCACTCATCCATTCCATCACATTTCATTAATCCTCCATCTACCCATCTACTCGCATCCATACCATAGCCTGAGCTGATGACCTTATCATATTCCATCATAGTACTACTTGGTATATTCCTAAGGTTAGTTTGTCCTACCTTTATTGAAGTAGTTTATCACTTAACACTGGGGGCATGTCCTTGAAACTTGCATTGGATCAGATTCATGTATATTCTTGTGATCTTCCTAAACATCAAAAAAATTAAAAAACATTCAGAAATCTCATCAAAAATCCAAAAACATCAGAAAAATCTCAAAAAGTCTTCAAAAACTTTCATCATTGAGTCTTGTCAGTCTTCCACCTTGTCCAAACTACATTTTCTTTGAGCTTGAACGTAGGCAAGGTTGATCTTAGATCATCCCTTGAGACATCTTAGGTGTCCATCGCAATAAAATGGCAATCTATTTGCCCATCTATCTCATCATTGAGTCAAGTTTGTCACCAGTCGAACTACGTGGTCTCTGCGTGTATAACGTAGGCAAGGCTAATCTATGGATCAGCTCTCAAGACCCCTAGGATAGGTCTTTAGGTTATTCTCTTCATCGTAAATCTTGAAAATACCAAAAAAAATTGTGAAACATCTTCAAAAATACCAAAAACAACTTCAAAATATTTGAAAAATCCAAAATGGTGCATCCATCTCATCTCGCTTTCACCCATGATCATCATTCCTAATAAATCAATCATCATCGTCACTCTTTGGTGAGTCAGTCGGAAGCAAGTCTAGCAAGTTCAAAAGTGAACACCCTAATCATCAAAGTCTTGAAAGTTTAAATCAGTAAGCAAGCAAGTTGGTCAACTCGAAGTATCAATAGCTTATCATCCAATCAGTCTCATCAAAACCCTAGTCACAACATGTCATAGGATGTATCCTTCACACGATAGACATAAACATCAGGTACCTCATAGTATTTTAGTTTTGGCTAGTGATATGAAGAACATCAACTTGTTTGGTTTGATTTATTTGGTCTTTTATTGGCTTATCTTATTTTGTGCTCATTCAAAGGACCTTTCGATGATGCCTAAACAAAACAGGTTTAGAGAGAAAGGAATGGGGCAAAGATCATTGTCTCTTTTATCTACTATGCTTGTGGGATACACTTGTAAAATAACTTAGTCATATGTGCTTTGTGGGGAGGATGTTTTAGATGTCTTGTTGACCACATAAGAAAGCTTTCTTTCCTATGTTTTGGCCCGAGATGTTTAGAATGTTTGAACTACATCCTGAATGAAGTATGCATACTAAGTGTGAACAAGAATACTCCTATCTAATTGTTAAGTCAAATTCCATCACACTGGGTACAATGCCATCCTAGTTCTTTATACCTTGATGCATCGTACCTAGGTGTGTTATCAAACATAACGTAATTGACCCTTTGAAAATCCCAACTCCTGGAAAAGAAAGTCATCAACATCCTAACTAACTCATTGTTTCTAAGTTCTTCTATCTTCTTTCCATACTAACATGGTATCATGATAGTAATCAGAACATCACCAATGCAAAAGAAAGTCATCAGCATCCTAACTAACTCATTGTTTCTAAGTTCTTCTATCTTCTTTCCATTTTAACATGGTATCATGACAATAATCGGATCACCAATGCATACACTCTGTAACCACCAGATTTTTAGCATAAAAAGTATATTGCATCATATTATTATCTTAAGTTATGAGGAATATTATAAATTTGTTATTCTAAGCATCTTAAGAAAGCATTACATCATACATAATCATTAGCATCCATTACCATTTTCACATCAATACGCCATCATTACCATACATTACATTCATAGGATCATCATTAAAATGCATCAAAAAGATACAAAAATAAATGCATCCATTAGAAACACACATCATAAACATCTCATAGAATATAGGAAAGTAAGAAATGCATATCAGACATTGCAAAACATCTCATAAAAGGGTGAACCATCTCATATATATCATCAAATAATAAACTGTTAAGATACAAAATTGGATCAAGTGTACATCAAAATACATGGTACAATAGGGGCAATAATGCAGCCCATGAATCAAAAAGGAAAATTTGTCTATGATCAAGGGCTAGCCCTGTTGGCTGTGCCCCTCACCCTCTCCCACTTGCCTATCACCGTGATCCTCTAGCAGTCGCATCCCTGTCTTCTTGGAGAATTCTGGCACTCTGCCTACTGGTGGCACTGCCTACCTGTAGTGATGCCGATAATACTTAGCCTCCCTGACCACGTCTTTGTATTCCCATAGATCAATTGACTGGCCTTGAGATGAGGAATATGTACTCTCCAGCTGTCGCCTCCAATCAATCTCCTTTTCCCTCTCAGATCATTCTTGGTCCCTCTTGGCAGTAACTGTTGCAACCTACTACCTAGCCTCATCTCTCTCTGCTGTCAACACCTAAATCTAACCCTGCAACTGCTGGATCAGTGCATCTCTATGATTGGGTTGTGTTGTTGGTTGTTGTTGAGGGACTACTCTTGGCTGACCATCTTGCTCCCCTACTCGGGGAGGTGATTGTTGTGCTAGATACCTAGGAGGTGTTTGTTGAGGAGTTGGTCCACCTCCTCCTCTTCCATATCCTTAGCCTCTACCTGCTGTCCTACCTCTGGGTCTCCATTGTGGAATCGTTGAACCAGGAACTGTCAATCTCAGGGGAGGCCTGAACCAAGCTCTGTATGCTGGAGTAACCCCTACATCTACTGGCCCCTAATCATACAGCCAGAGTCGGACCACCAACTGTCTCAAGGAGGACACTGCCTTAGATGATGGAATGGGCTAGCCCCATGTTGTCTCTCTAGTCGTATGGGTGAAGATTGCCACATACTGATCATCTAGCCTGTCTTGTACCTCTCCAAACTATCTGGCCACCCTATCTGGGAGATACTGCTCTATCATGGTATGCTCTTGACCCTGCATCCACCTATCCTATCTGGCATAAAAAAAACTATTGAACATGATCGTACCATGGGCCAATGCCCATCCAGGGTCTCCAGATGAACTCTCTCATCTCATCGAGAACCCGTCGCCAATGTGCAAGACCACATGTGCCAGTATAAGTAAAGTGGATCTGTGCCCCACCGTACCGCCAAACAACAAGATCATCTATCTAAAGAATAACTGGTGTAACATCTGGACAAAGCACTAGGATCCACTCCCATGCCCAGATGTGTAATAAGGTAACTCCGGCCTCGAGGGACTTATTGTCCAGGTATGCAAACTCATGAAGATCCCTATATAGGGATGCTAGTAATACTAGTCCCCAAGCAAATCACTCCTTGTGGTGAACCATCTACTCCCATGCCAGTCCCCAGCCTAGACTAAAATATTGAACCCACCAATCAGGTGCCACAAGGCCTAAAATGATAGCTGTAATGATCAATCTATAAATATGTATGCGGCCATGGTATCTCTCTAAATCAATCTTCCCATTAAGAACTGAATCTCGTCAAGCTCCATAACCCCATAGAGAGCATCTCTGCTGACATCTGGATCATAGATGAATTTGGCCCCATGGATAGGTAATCGGAGGATGCACCAAACATCCTTGAGGGTAACAGTAGCCTCGCCGATAGGAAGGTGGAAAGAAGAAGTCTCGCTATGCCATCGCTCGGCCAAGGTTGTCATCATGCCTAAGTGTGCCCGAATAGGACAAACGTACACAATATACTGAAGACCAAGAGCACCAAGCTGCTCCTAGACCAACTCATGCATATCCTACAATCTACAGAGCACTGGCCATCTGTGCTCCCGTGAGTGAAGTACATCAAGCTCCTCCTGCATGAGGGAAGCCATAGCGTCAAGAAAAAGAAAAAAATTGCATCTCACGCTAAATTTTCGTATCCAAAACAGCAAATGCGGCACTGTTTGCAAATGCGACGTAGTTTGGAAAGTTGCAAACTGCACCGTTGCGACTAAGTTTGCAATTTTCTTAGTTCCAAAATGGGTTGCGCGACACTATTTGCGTATGCAACCGACTTTGTGGAAAACCCTAATTCCCTAATTCCATCACGCAGATAAATTGTCACACGTGGCGAAGTTTGATCGGCAAACCCTAGTTCCAAAACTAAGGTGCACGACACTGTTTGCATATGTGGTCCAATATAAGACTGCGTAGCACTGATAAAGCATTTTCAGCGGTGCTATATAGCACCACACAACTTAAAGGACACTTCTACCATATTTAATGCATGTAAAATGAGAAAATTGAAAGTCAGATAGGGGTACATACCATGGGTCCTACACCGACTGGACGTTGGTGCACTCGTACACTCTCTGACATGTGCTTGGGAAGTTGTCATGGTGCCATTTCGACCAAGACTCAGAGCTCAAAGTGTGAAATTTCCAAAGGGCTAAGATTGCAAATTTTCTGAAAGTGACCTCTCAAGGTCTATTTAAGCCTAAAAATTAGTGTTTTTTTCAACCTAATTTGACCGTCCAGCTAGGGTTTTGGTCCCCCAATCCTGTTTTTGTCCAACCGAGGGCCATTTTGTATCTTTTTTTGGTGTTTGAACACATTTTTTGGCAATATAGGGCATTTTGAACCTGTCAGGCACCTTCTCGTCCTTTTTTCACGAGATCATCAAAAAATATAATTTTTTGTCTGATCTCTCGAGGGGGCATTATACCAGCAATACCCTTCCACTAGGGCAGTAGTGGGGCATCTGAAAAAATAAAAAAAAATTGAACTTTGATCGCAACAGTTTATTCTTTGAATCAATGCAACAAGTACATTGCTTCAAAGAGGGCTAAAATGTAGACATGGAAAATGTACAAATTCGGTTCAGCACACTTGATCTCGATTACTAAAGACATTTCCTCCTAAATCATACTCTCAACTTTTCATGATCTTCTGTCTCTTAATTTAATAAATCATTATTTATTTAATTAAGTCTTTCTCCTCCATTGATTAAATTAATCAATTTAATTTAATATTTCTGTTTAATTAAATAAATCATTTTATTTGATTAAAGTCTCTAAAGTCCTCTTATTAAATTAAACTTTATTTGATTTAATCGAACATTTTCCCACTTAGTTAAATAAATCAAAATCATTTATTTAATTATTCATTTCCTCTCAATTCTGATTTAAATCAATTCATCAATTTAAGTCAAATTTGTCAAATAATCTAATCCCTCATTAAATTAATCAAAACCTTGATTAAGTTAATCCTTTTCACTAAAATCTTCTAGAAAATTCAACTTGCACATGAAAATAGATTTAATTCATTTATTAAATCTCTATTTTCCCTCACATGGCATCAAAAAGGAATATTCCCTCAAGTTTGAATTCAAAAAGTCCAAGTGGATGGGTACTTCCAACAAAGCATTCACTCCTCTTACATGTCCTTGTGCATTGAGCCAAGTGGCATTTATTTCATTCCTTTTTCCCTCTCACATGTCATTTCCTCAAATTCAAATTCCACCTAATTGTATTTATTGGCATTTTGGCCAAAATGTGCACAACCATCAACCATTCATATGGTGACAAGTGGCATTTTTCCATTGGCTGAAAGTTAGTCCCACATTGCCCAAATCTTGCCCTTTCTTCCAAATTCAAATTTATAAATTGGAGGCTTCTCTCCTCATTCAACATCCACAATCTCATGCAAAGTTACTCTCTTGACATGGAGAGCTGATTTTGTGCACATCGTTCCACATATTCACCATTTTCATATTTCATAGCTAGGTTATGCTCAAGTCTCATTGGAGAGATTTGATCAATCTACACATCAACATTTCAATTTAGGAGTTAGGAAAGGGCCAATTTCAACATTTCAATTGGCACCAATTCCCCCATGGGATCACTAGTTTGCTCACTTAATTAGGATTTACTTTCATTTATTTAGTTTGTTCTTCATTTTTCCTAATTTAAGTTTGAGTAGATGGATTTCATGGGGAATCCTTCATTCTTGTTTTCATTTGATCTAACATCTTGATTTTTTTGTTGTTCTTGTGCAATTGCAGGTTTAGGGGTTCACAATTTGATTGCAAGAATGCAAATGACAGTACAATTTTGCATTTTTGATGCATTTCTTTCAAATGAAAAGTAGAAGGAGAAATTAAATAATCCACACAAGCCATGAAGATAACTGTTGCAATGCATTGCAAGAAACACTCTACACTAGTGAAGATGCAAGAGGGGAAAAACACATAAATATGGACATAATCATCATTGCATGTGCTGACGACCGATGCAGAAATGGTGCACCATCCTTTGTCCTCGAGCTCCGATCAACCTGTAAGAAAAAAGGAGGGTTTTTGGAGCTCTGAATATGAACATATCTACATGAACCACCAACAATAATGGAGAATGATGCTGACAATACACTGAAACAATCAAGAAGAATAAAGAGATCAAAGTTGAAAGTGTAAACATCATGATATATTTTATTTTTTGCAAACATTGTTTGTTTCCTATGGAGGTATAGGAAAATTCATGTAGCTGAGCATATATGAAGACACAAAAGCATGTGGGGTAAAAGGGGCTCCCACAAGGGTAGAGCTCGACATGCTTCCCCTTAAACTTACAAGTGGGCCAAGTAAAAGTATAATTATCATGATCATCTAAGCCATACATGAAGGAGTAATACAAATTTTCAGTTATCAAAGCATTAAATTTATTATTCATTCATAACAATCAAGTCTGAGTGATGAAATGAATATTACAGATGAATAATAGATTTAACTGATTCAATACAAGTGAAAACTATCAATCTCATTCTGGAAAGTTAAATATTGTTTTCATATTAATTACATTTTCTTCCTTGGAGTCTATTCACATTTGTTTATGTTGTTTCATATTATTCTATTTTGGAGCAACAAGTTTTTTATCTCATGATGGTGATGGTGAATAGGCATACATAATTCCTTATCAATGGAGCACTAATGAGTAATAAAAATATGGGGAAAAGTATTTCTTTATCTCATGAAGTGTTTGAGCTGAGAATGCCTTTTGTTTTCTGGAGACATTCAAGTTGCGACATAAAGGTGACAAGCACAAAAGTAGTCATACAAGAAGGGTTATTCATAGTGGTGAGTGAAATAGAGACCATCAGATACTACCACTAATAATTGTTTGTTTGTTTCATGTTGTTTGGATGTTTCTATAGGAATGATATACAAAAGAAGAGTAATGTTTCATCCAAATTCTTGAACAACAACAAAGTAGTTAGTGTTATTTCCTGTTAGGGGTGTTATTATTTATGAACTTATTCAGAAATAACATGGTGATAGAAATTAATGTGAAGCATAAGTGGCATAAGAGTTCTCTTGTTTATTTCAATGAAGGAACAGTGCAGGAGGTAAATGAAGCTACAATGGTGGTGAGAAGTAAGTTTTATTATTCTCCCAATTTAATGCACTTTTTATCAAATATCAAGCAAGCTGAATTGCAAATGAGACAATTGCTACAGTATTGTTTTTAAAGTAGAGGGAGAGCTTATTGCATTTTAAGTATTTTTCAAAAAAATCATATGGGTTTCAGCATAATGTGGAAGTTTCAAATGCAGATTTTGTTCTTATTTTAATGAATCCACATGAGAATTTTTGACAGGAAAGCAAAATGCTTAAAATGCCATGTTGGGTTTTGATCAAGAATACATAAATAAGTAATTTCTTTCAAAAAATGGAACACCCATATGAGGGATTTATTTGAAAATGCAGATTTATTCAAAAATTGAATACCCATGAGGGGTTTTTCACAAAAAATGCAAAAAATGCATGTGATGCATAATGGGTCGAGCCCATTTATGGAGGAGTTCAGTTACATAATCCACTGAACAGATGAAATCCATTTCAAGTTTGTTGTGTTAAAATCAAAATCTGAAGATAAAGAATGTGAAATGGTGTGAGATTTTTCTTTAGGAATCCCAAGATCAAACACACATAGCGCAACTTGTATAGTGTCTACATTTTGGTTTGTAAAAACAACAATCATTCACTTGCATTTTAAGCTTTTAAAATCTTTTTGATTGAAAGAGAAATGCAAAATAATAATGGAGGAATATGAGCTTACCAGTGTGATGCATGTAGAGGAATAGATAAGGCGTAGCCAAGCTCTAATGGAGCTTCCAAATACAAGGGTTGAGTTCATAGATGGCGGCAAAGGAAAGATAAAGCAAACATAGAAAAGTGGAATACAAAAATCAGAGATAGAAACATGCATAATTCGCGGCCTTAATGGCTTTTTGCCTCTCAAAATACAGTGGAAGAGCCACAAAAGACCATGAGAACAACTTACCATTATCATAGTTAGGAGAATCGATCATCGAAAGAATTTTTTTGAAGTTCTCAATCCTTTCAAATCTGCAAATCGAGCTCACTCATGGTGGTGCCATCTCTCCCAATAGAGAAAAATTCTTTCAAAGTTCCAAGATGGAAATGAAATTATTTTAGGGTTTCTACTTGTTTTGTTCCATCTTGACCTAATTTGAATTTAGGTTAATAATATTTTCGATTTGAGTGGAGAAATTCGAACTTAGGGGGCATCTTATATTTTTGCATTATGAATCAAACCTGAGTTGAGTACTTTATGTGACCTTTTCTCATGCCCTGGTTGATCTTTGGAGTTTGATAAAGTTTTATGCATCTAGGCTTGAGTAAGGTATGTTTTATTTTTTCAAAATATTAAACACCTTGTAGTATTAATTTTATATTCATGCCTTGGAGAGTAGAGGAATAAATAGTTATGTCTTAGGCTTTATTGTAATCGATTATATAGAAATCAATCAGGTCTTAGAGAGATATGCCTTAGATTAGAATCCATATTTCAGGCATTTTTATTTTTTCAATTGATTTTTAAAGAAAATCAATTAAATGTAATAATGGAGATGGCCATATTATTTTTATGATTTTTTATAAGAAAAATCAAGATTGTAATTGGAGAAATAAGGGTTATAGTTTTGCAAATATTTATTTTTTAAATCTTTATTGCAAAATTAAGTCAAACTGGAAAAAATAAAGCAAGTTGTAAAAATAGCATGTTGTAAAGTAGAGGATAAAACAATAGTTTATAAATTGTTTGTCTTTATTGCTATTTTTAGCAGTTTGCATGCAAAGATGAGTTTGAATTTTCTTCTAGTTGATTTTGAGCTGCATGGTGAAGATGTTAGAGTAAAGGTCTTAACTTAATTATGTTGATTAAGTTACCTTTATTCCCTTCTTAAGATTTCACGTTAGTTTGCATAAAGTGACATTTAATAATTATATTAATTATTAAATGTTTTCCTATTAGGGCTTCTATTAGGGTTTTTCCTATTAGGGTTTTATAAGGGTTTGCATGATCTCCTTTTTATAAGGATTGATCCCATTGTATTTCATATCAATTCATTCTCTCATTCTCTTTGATATATACATTTTCAGTTTTCAGAGAACCCTTGGTTGTTTGTCTCCATCTCTTCTTTTGTGATAGGTTATTTGCATGCTAGTGATCTTCGAGGTTTGTGGTGTTGTATTTTCTCAACTCCTACAGAAGAGATGAAGTGTTTTATTCCCTTTAAAAGTAGATTTTATCTATTTTTAGAGGCCTTATGGCATGCACATGTAGAAATTGTGAGTTTTCCACTTTTAGGTCACCTTTTGGAGTAGTTTTAGGGGCTTTTCCTTGAGCTTTCTTCTTGAGCTCAGATTAGGGTTTTAGTGATATATCTTGGAGAAAAACTCAGAGTTTTTCGTAGTCTAGATTATTCATTCTTTTTCTCATGTAAAAATAGAGTCTTGTAACTCATAAATTTGTACTCATACTTGTAATACTCCTTCAGTTAATGAAAAAAAACATTCCCATTTCTCAATTTGTGTGTTAATTGCATTTTTAGATTGATATCATATTGCGATTTCTATTTACAAAATCCTTGTCATGTCCTAGAATTTCAGTTTAAAGCAGAAAGATCATAAATACAAGTTGCATGTTGTATTCAAATCTGAATCTTCATGTAAATCATTTTTTTGTTAAGTGTTCATGAGAGATTGTGAGATATTGTTGTTTTCTAAGAGTTGTTTGTGGGTATAAAATAGAGTCATTATTTAGTCACCATTAAGTTCTAAAAATATTTTTAAGTTATAGGTTTCAGTCAATTTCATCCTTCTAACTCTTTTCCACAAGAATCATTGAGGATAGATTTATCATTCAGAGAACCAACTCACTCTGGAGATTCCTTCTTCGTTGAAATCACCCACATCTAAAGAAGGTTTCCATGTGTCAACAAATAGTTATATTTCTACAAATTTAACATTGGGTGCATATTTTATTGATAACAGCTACCTAAAGGAAGAAATTTATATGTTCTAGCCAAAAAATTTCATGGTTGAAGGTAAAGAAAACCTAGTTTGCAAGTTGAAAAATTCTTTGTATGGTTTAAAATAATCTCATAGAATGTGATACCAAAAATTTGATATCTATGTGTTTTCATTTGGATTTTTGAGAACTAAATTTGAGCATTATGTGTATTTTAACTCTAATAATGGTTGTATTCTCATAATTTTTCTATACGTAGATGATATGTTGTTTATTGGGAATGGTAAAAGTGTGATTTCAAATTTAAAGTCTCAGTTTTCAACACAATTTGAGATGAAAGATTAAGTGTAGCTATGCATATTATAGGGATGAAGATTAGAAAGACAAAGCTAATAGAAATATTTGGTAAAGCCATAGTAAGTATGTGAAATTAGTGTTGGAGAGATTCAACATAATAGATTGAAGACAATTAGTTGAACATGTAAATTATGGAACAAATATTTCTATGGAAGATTGTCCAAAAGATCCATATTGAGATGGATTAAATGACTAAAGTACCATATGCTAGTGTTTTTGGTAGTCTAATGTATCCTATTGTCATTTGCCTTTCTCTGAAAAAATAGTTACATAGTAGAATCTGAGAATTCTACTACTTTCCACTGTAAGATCTCATCTCAGTCTACAATTTGGGTCATAAAATCTGTAATGAAGGTCCCATAATAAATCCAAAGCTCATGGGAAAGGATCATCTACTAGAAAGTTATCACCATTGGAAGATCATCATTTCAGGCTCACTATGCTAGGATAGAATCGATTCTGAGAATCCCTCTGCATTCCTCTACAGGAGAATGTTCAGGTGTGCAGTTTGGAACATAGCCCCTATGATTATACTTATAAATCATATCCAAAACTCAAGAAGTTAGGATTGGGCACTAGAAAGGTATCGCTAATAGAAGGTGACTGTGCTAGTTAATTAGAATCCACCCCTATAGGCTTGAAGGATAAGACATTACAAGATCAAGAAGAAATAACAACAAAATTTCAAGAATTTGGAATGAGTAGGCCAAGCATGTGGATGGGTCCATAGGAAGGCACACTTATTCCAAAGTAATCTATATTGGCCTTAAGTATGACCTAATGTAGTGTGTTGGGAGTTCAAATTTTTGGCTTTTGTGCCAATTGGGCTCAAGGTCGACTTGTTCCTCAAGGAGGAATGTTAGCATATAAATGTATGGAAACCAATTCATGTAAAGGAATGTAATTCTTATATCATTTCCTTATAAATTTTGGACACTTTAGTTCTCTTTTCTTTTGTGGATGAAAACCCATAGGAGTTGTGTTCATTAGATGAAAACCTAGTGTTCACTAGGATCAGAGGATGAAACCCCTTTGGTTCTTGAGGGAATTCTCATTCAAGGATTGCATCTAAGCTTCAAACATTCTATAAGAAAGTGGTACCATTGTTGTTTGATCTTTGGAGAAATTGTAAATCATTCCAGATCATTGTCTGAATTGTAGTCAATATATTATACATATGTATTCTAGATTTATCTTCATATTTTGGAGTAATATTTGTTTTGCTTATTTTTTTGTGTTTGAATTACATATATAAATTATTATTTATTAAAATTAAATGTTAGGGAAATTATAGTGGTATCAGAGTAAGATTCTACTCACTTGTAGGGTTTCCTAATGATTAATATTTCCAAGGAAAGGGAGATCAAATTTTGAAGGAGAGAACTGAAGAAATTAGGTCAAGGAGAAACAATGGAGGATGATGAATCCAAAGAAAAATTTGAGGAGATGATACAAGGGAAAACCCATCTTTTTGACATGTTTAGACAAATGTTTGAATGGATGTAGACTAACACAAGGAAAGAGAATGATAGTATTAATGGAGTTAGTGCCTTCAGTGAACCAAGTGATGAAAAGGGGAAGAAGAAGGATATTTCCACTAAAATTTTTAGAACAGACTTTAGCAAAAGTCCCCTTAAGTCTAAGTTCATTAAAAGTATGGAAGAAGTGTCAAAGGAAGGAACTATTCTCTAATATGACATCTCAAGAGCTTATGAAGAGTATAGGGCTTTAAACCCTCCATTCATAGAGACCTTGTCTTTGAAATATTTCATGGCAATAACGAAGAATAAAAGAGGAACTTACCATTCACCCCTCAAGCTAAAGAATTGGAGGACTCATTGGGAAAGCTATTTATTCCCCCTTTGATGGATCTAAGAAGAGCACTACTAGGTAATGGTTGCAAAAGCTTGATACATATCTATCACTCAAGCCAATGTCCAAGGAGGATGCGATAAAATTTTCCACCCTACATTTGGAAGGAATTTCTCATGATTGGTGGTACCATGGTTTGATCACTCAAGGCCACAAATTGATCAAATCTTATGATGAATTCTACAGCACATTAGTTGAGAGATTTGATAGAAGAGATCTAGAAGAAAATTTTGGAGAATTGGCTCGCCTCAAGCAAAAAGCAAGTGTGGATGAATATGTTACCAATTTCTAGAAGTTATTAGTCATGAAAACTAATATCTCAAAGAAGAGACTCGTAGTCCTTTTCATAGAAGGCTTGGAAAAACAAATTAGGGGCTCGGTGAAGGCACTCCACTCCTCAAAATTCTAGGAGACTATCTAGAAGGATTTTTATCTAGAGAATTATATTCCTCAACAAAAATCATAACCTTCAGTATGGAATAAGCCAAAAGTGAAATTACATAAGAAACCTTAGATTGCCCATAAACTGGCTCCCCCTACCACACCTAAGAAGAATGATGATGAGACCAAGAATGAGCTTAGAAAGAAGAAATTATTTTCCTCTTGCAAAGAACCATGGGTTTTGGGACACAGGTGTCTTGGAAAAGGGAAAGTCCACTATATAAAAGTCATCTCTAACAAATAATCATAATCAAATGGGTCTGAAGAGTTTTATGATTTAGAAGACATCCATCCAGGGGAAGAAGATAAGGAGAAGGATAATCTTGGAATCCTATAATCACTATCTAGTACACATAGATACCATTCTTTCAAAGTTTGGGGAGTCCTTTTCGAACAAAGAGTGAATGTCTTGATTGATGGAGGAGTGACTCATAACTTCATTGATGGACTTGTGAGAAGAAGGTTGGATTCAAATAATTTTGAGGGATTCACTTTCACTATAGTGGATGGGTATAAAATACCTTGCATGGATAAAGTCTAGAAGTTGGACATTACATTTGGATATTATAAGGTTTGTGATGATTGCTATCATTGATTTAGGTGAAATTGATGTGATTCTAGGTGTGTAGTGGCTACATTCATTGGATGAGTACACTACAAACTACCAAACCATGGAACTCAAGTTCAAAGCTAATGGGAAGGATGTGGTCCTAAAGGGAATGGCAAATGGTGGTTTGCAAGTAGTATCATCCAAGAGAATGGAAAGGATCTTCTAGAAGAACCAAGTTGCTTGGTCTACTAGTTGTTTTGTGATTTCAAAGGAATCTTCAAAAGGTAATAATGGTCAAGTTCATATTGATAGAAAAAATATTTTGGATAAGCGTAGTTTTTTTTCAATGACATGCCTCTTGGAATTCTAATAGATATAGGTTTCTATCATACTATAGAACTTGAACTAAGAGAAAACCTGGTTATGACCACTCCTTACTACCATCCTCAGATGTATAAGGAAGAGATAGAGAAAGACATGAAGGATCTATTAGATATGGGCTACATCATACCAATATCTAGCCCTTTTGCATCTTCTATGGTGTTGGTAAAGAATAAAGATGAAACTCTATGAGTGTGCATAAACTATCAGGCATTAAACATGAAGACCATTAAGAATTGATACCCCATACCATAGATAGATGAGCTGATTGATGAATTAAATGGTGTGATATACTTCTCAAAAATTGATTTGAGATCCAGATACCACCAAATCTGAATGAGGGAAGACAATGTTTAGAAAACTACTTTTTGGTGTCACTATGGGAATTTTGTGTTCCTGGTTATGCCCTTTGGTCTCACCAATTCTCTGGAAACTTTCCAATCATGCATGAATCATTTTTCTGGTAAGAACTTAATGAATTTTGTGTTGGTTTTCTTTGATGATATTTTGATCTATAAAAAAACATGGGAAGAATATTTGAAGCATTTGGATATTGTCTTGGGAATTTTTGAGCAATAGTCACTCTTTGCAAAGATGTCAAAATGTGAGTTTGGGTCAACAAATATATTTTATTTGTTACATGTTATAAGTGCTAAAGGAGTTTAGGTTGATCAAAAAAGATCTAATCCATTCTAGATTGGCCACCTCCTACAAACTTGTCTAAACTAAGAGGTTTCTTTAGACTATGTAGCTATTACCAGAGGTTTCTCAAAGGATTATCTTAGTTTTCAACACCTATCACCAATTTTACTAAAGAAGGATCCTTTGAAGGGATAAAAAATGGACAAAGGACAATTGAGAAATTAAAAGAGGTAATAAGCTCTTGTCTGATTCTTGTGATTCTTGATTTATCACTTCCTTTTGTTGTAGAATTTGATGCTTTTAATGAATGGATTGGAGTTGTTCTCTCTCAAAGGGGACAACCCATAGAATTTTAAATTAAGAAATTGAGAGACCATGAAAAAGGGTATCTCATATATGATAAGGAGATTCTAGCTATGATGCATGCTTTAGAGAAATTTCAAAAATAACTGGTGTGCAAAAGATTTATGGTCAAGACAAATCATAACAACCTCAAATTCTTCCTTATCCAACAATATTTGAATGATAGACAATGAAAATGGGTCAAAAACCTACAAAAATATGATTTTGATATTAAATATATCAAGGGGAAGAAGAATATTATGGCAGATGCACTCTCTAGGAGACCTACACAATCCCATATGTCCAACACATCAACTAATTAGAAGGAATCCATTATGGAAGAGTATCATATGGATCCTTTTGCTACTAGTACCCGAGAAGGTGCAGAGAAGAATGATTGGTATGTGATGAAGGCTTGATACTATTCAAAAATAGGGTGTTGTTGGTTCTAAGATCTAAGGTAAAGGAGAATATATTGAAAGCTTATCATAATGTGCCAATAGTAGGGCATCCCAGATTCTAAAAAACTTACCAAAAGATTAGGGAAAGGTTTTCTTGGAAGGTCCTTAAGGAGGATGTTCTCTCACACATTCAGGAATGTGTCACATACCAATAGATCAAAGGGGAACAATATTTTCTGACTAGATTACTACAACCATTTAACTTTCTGGAGCACAAATGGGAAAGTATCTCCATAGATTTCATCACTAGATTACCCAAAGCACAAGATAAGGACTACATCTATGTTGTAGTAGATAGATTGACCAAGTATGATCATTTATTTGCCATTAGTGACTACAAAGATCCACAAGTTGTAGAAATATTCTTCAAGAAAGTTTTCAGATTACATGGCTTACCCAAGAACATTGCTAGTGATAGAGATGGTCATTTCCTCAACACTTTTTGGAAGGATTTATTCTATCTTCTAGGCACAAAACTCACCCCTAACATAAGTTATCATCCATAAAGTGTTGGGAAAACTAAAATTATAAACAAGTGGGTTGAAGGATACTTGAGGAATTATGTCACCAATTAGCAAGCATCTTGGATCAAATGGATACATTTGGGAGAATATTGTTACAACACAACTCATCACATTTCTATTGGTATTTCTTAATTTAAATATTTCTATGGATTTGGTGCATTAAACTTTTTAGAACTGGTCCTCATTGATAGTAGAGTCCCAACATCAAGTGATTTGGTTAATCAAAGTCAAGACATCTTGAGAACTCTCAAGGATCATTTGTAGGTTTCTCAAAACTAGAAAAATATGTATGCAGATAAAAAGTGCATTGAAAGAGAATTTGAGGTAGGGGATATGGTGTTTATCAAGTTGTAGCCATATAGATATAAATCCATAAAGAAAGGCGTAGAGAAGCTCAAGACTAAGTTCTATGGACCATACAAGATAATATGGAAGATTGGAGACATTGCTTATGAGGTGGAACTTCTAGCAGATAACAAAATCCATAATTTTTTCCATGTTTCATGTCTAAATAAGGTTTTGGGATTGAAAATACCTCCTAATACTAAGCTACCACTCCTTGATGAAGAAGGGAAACTCATCCTTATTCTAGAAGTTGTTATTGATACCGAGATCAAGAATCTAATAAATAGGAATATAACTAACTATCTTGTCCATTGGAAGCACTTGCTAATTGAATATGCTACCTGAGAAGGACTTGAAATTCTAGAGCATCCAAATTTTTATTTCTTGAGGACAAGCAATTTTGGGAAGGGTGGATTTCTCATTTCCCTTTCTTTGTAAAATAGTTGCGGAGTAGAATTTAGGAATTCTACCACATTCCTTTGTAGGAGTTCATCTCAGTCCATGGTTTGGGATGTAGTATCTTTAATGAAGGTCCCACAATGTATCCAAAGCTTATGGGAAATAAATCATCTACCAAAAAGATATTTCCATCAGAAGATTGTTAATTTTGGCTCACTATGCTAGGACAAAGTCAATTTCGGGAATCCCTCCACATTCCATCACAGGAGCACATTCACGTGTGTGGTTTAGAACATAGCCCCTATGATGGAACTTTCACATCATATCCAAAACTCAAGAAGGGAGGATTGGAAAATAGAAAGATATCACTAACAAAAGGTGATTGTGTTAGTCAGCTACCACCCAACCCTATAGGCTTGAAGGATAAGACATTATGGGATCAGGTAGAAGTAACGATAAAGTTTCAGGAAGATAGAATGAGTAGAGAAAGTGTGTGGATGGGTCCACAAGAAGAAACACTTACTCTAAAGGAATAAGCATTGGCCTTAAGGCCAACCTAATGTAGCGTGTTGGGAATTCAAATTTTGGGCTTTGGTGCTAATTAGGCTCAAGACTAACCTATTCCTCAAGGAGGAATGTTAGCATATAAATGTAGGGAAACCAATTTAGATAAAGGAATGAATTATTATGTCATTTTCTTGTAAATTTGGGACACTTTTTTTCTATTTCCTTTTATGGACAAAAACCAATAGGATTTGTTCTCATTGGATGAAAATCCAATGTTCACTAGGATCAAAGGAAAAAACCCTTTTGGTTCCTAAGGGAATTCTCTAATGAATGAAAAAGACAACTGAGAAGGGGGTGAATCAGTGGTAGAAAATAAAAAAACATCAAACCCTCAATAGAAATCAGATCCTCATGCATTCATTAAACACTTATTCTGTTAATGTGATCAATCATGAAATGTAGATAACAAAAACTAAAATCGGTACAAGGGCTCACTACCAGAATAGGACACACTATCTAAAAAGGCTCACAACTAGGGATCACTTCCATAGAAATAATTACAAGAAGATAGAAGATAAATATTATAAATAGAACAAATTCTCAATGCAACAAGGAATCTACCACAATTGTTCACACACTTTTGCAGCCTTGCATGAAAGATTTCAGACACCTTCAGCTCACTACCTTCAACAATCCAAAACTTGAAATTCAAACTACTCTACTCAAATTAACATCACTCACATCAATCTCACATATATCTTGCTTCTCTCTTACATCTCACAAAAACTTTATTCTTATGTGTATCAATCTCATCCTTTAAAACCTTTTCCAAGGTCAGCAACTATCTGTTATACTTACAAATTCAAATTAGGCCAGCACCAAAAAATTCCCATGATGGATAGAAATGAAGGTGAGCCAAATAAATCCTTAATTAGGACCCAAATAGGTCCCAAAACATCTCATCATGCTTCATAAACTTTGAATTAAGTGTTAACACAAGGTCGGGCAATACCCATGTAAACACCATAAACATTAAGTACACACTTCCTTAAATCAATCTAAAATTTTTGGACAAAAAGTTCACTTGAACATGATCTATGTAGCCATATAGATAGACACATTATAAGAAACTTCCCAAATCTACACAACTTGAATCCAAACAATGGAGAAACATAGAGAAAATACATTTCTCCCAGACCAAAAAAACAACACTAAAAAATTGGTTCACACACTGGTGAAAATATCTCACTCTGTACAATGATCCAAAAACCTAAATTCTGAATATAGAAACCTCTAATAGTATTGAACAACATATCATATCTGCACAGGCATAACATCAACACATAGCACAATACTAGAGCACATTCTAAACACTTGCACAACATTATTTTCTCTGTTTATCAATTTTTTTCAAAAGCACTTGGAAACCAAGTACCAGAGACATTATCTCAGCTCATAAATTCAGTCCAACATATCTCTAGAAATTGCAACATAAATATAGCTCCTTGTACTCACAATACTTCCTCAACATCTCAACTACACATGCACAAATTGCAACAATCTTGTTCTCCTTTTTTTCATAATTTTCTCATTGTCCTTGACATATAGTTGACATCAATGACAACACCATCCTGTAGGCATCCTATTGAAATCAATGAAAAACCTTCATACTTGCAATAATCTCCCTTTTTTCATTGATGGAAACACAAGATGTGAAAAACCATCAAAGAAAACATACACTCTCCTCCCTTTTTTCAGATTAGATAGCCTACACAACACTCCTGCACTCTCTCCCCCTTACAAGATTCTCTCTCCCTTTAGCAATAATGATTAGAAAATATACACATTTTCACATGATTCTCTCTCCCCCTTTGACATCAATGGAAAAGGATAAAAAAAATTGCATTGTTCTCCCCCTTTGACACTGTACCAAAATACCTACTCTGAATACTCCCCCTTAGGAGTACAGCTAATTAAATCAACAACTATGCACAATGACAACACATGAAACTACCTACTCCCCTGAGAGGTAGCCACCAACATCAATCTAGAAAAGTGATGAATCCATAGATCCACTAACTAATACAACTCCATATGCATCTAGTTCAACGAAGGAGGGGAAATAACCCCCAACTTCTCCTGAAGATACTCAAAAGTATCCTTAGGAAGAGCCTTAGTAAATATATCAACGATCTAATCCTTTGTAGGTACATACTAAAGCTTTACCTCATTCTCCATAACTTTCTCTCTCAAAAAGTGATATCTAATAGCTATATGCTTTTTCTTTGAATGCATCACTAGATTCTTTGAAATTTTAATTACACTTGTATTTTCACAAAATATAGAAAATAGGCTCCCTATATACAACTTTGGTATATTCAATGTATGTCTCATCCACAAAATTTGTGTACAACATGATGCTACCACAATATACTCAGCCTCTACAGTGGATAAGGAAACTAAATCTTGCTTCTTACTCAACCATGACACCAATCTACATCCAAGAAAGAATGCTCCACCAATTGTACTTTTCCTATCATCAACACAACCAACCCAATCTGCATCTGTATAAGAATTTAATGCAAAAAATTAGTATCCTTAGGATACCACAAGCCATAATATGGAATGCCTTTTAAATATCTATATATCCTTTTCATGGCCACAACATGTGTTTCCTTAGGTTTTTCTTGAAATTTATCCACAAGACAAACTACATGCACGATATCCCATCTAGTAATAGTTAGATACAATATTCCACCAATCATAGATCTATATTTTCTCTAATCAGCCTTAGGTGAATCATCATCTTTTCTCAATTTGCAACCAGTCACCATAGGAGTGCATACCATTTTGGATTCTTCCATTCCAAACTTCTTTAACATCTCTTTGACATACTTAGATTGTGAAATGAAAATCCCTTTATCTGTTTGATTGATTTCCAACCCAATGAATAATTTCATCTCCCCAAATATTGACATTTCAAAATATTTCTATATCTCTTCAGAAAATTTTTTACACATGGATTCATTTCCACAAAAGATAATATCATCCACATACACAACCACTATCAAGATTTTATCTTCCTCAATTTTGAAGTAAATATTACTATTGGTGGTTCCTTTACTAAATCCTTGTTGTATCAAATATTTGTCCAATCTTGCATACCAAGCTCTAGGAGCTTGCTTCAATCCATATAATGCCCTCTTCAATTTACGCACCATATCTAGTTGCTCTAACAACTGAAATCCTTTTGGTTGTTCCATGTAAACCTCTTCTTCCAATTCACCATTTAGAAAAGAAGACTTCACATCCACCTAATAAACTTTAAAGTCTTTATATGTTGAAAATGCCAAAAAAATTCAAGTAGCTTCCATTCTAGGCACATAAGCAAATTTTTCATCAAAGTATATT
>CM021108.1:200464671-200537420 GCA_007115665.2 Sequoiadendron giganteum
GATCCATCAAACACTTCATCCAAACTCACAACATATAAATACTTCAACCTAGAACAATTGGTAAACCTTATTCACACACTAACACATGAAACAAATAATATGTTGTACCAAATCAAGTGAAACCTTGAAAGATGAAAGATACAAACATTATAAGAAACTTCCCAAATCCACACAACCTAAAGCCAAACAATAGAGAAATATGGATCAAATACATTTCTCACAGGCCACAAAAAACAACACTGAAAAACTAGTTCACACACTCGTTAAAATATCTCTTTATACAGCAATCCAAAAACCCAAATTATAAATATAGCAACCTCTAATAGTCTTGAACAACATATCAGATCCACATAGGCATATCATCAAAATAGAATAAATGTGGAGCACAATATTTTAGCACATTCTGAACACTTGCACAACACTATTTTCTTTGTTTATCAAATTTTCACAAAAGCACTTGGAAACCAAGTACTAGAGACATCATCTCATCTCATAACTTCATTCTAGCACATCTCCAGACACTACAACATAAATATAGCTCCATGTACTCACAACACTTCGTCAACATCTCAACTACACATGCACAACTTGCAACAATCATGTTCTCCACTTTTTCACTATTTTCTCGATGTCCTTGACATATAGTTGACATCAATGACAACACCAGCCTGTAGGCATCATGTTGAAATCAATGAAAATACCTTCATACTTGCAACATTGTCATTCAAGGATTGCATCTGAGCTTCAAATATTCTATAAGAAATTAGTACCACTTCTATTTGATTTTTGGAAGCAATTGTAGATCATTTCAGATCATTGTCTAAAATGTAGTCATTATATTATACATTCGTTTTGGATTTCTCTTCATGTTTTGGAGCAATATCTATTGTGCTTTTTTTTTTGTGTTTTAATTCCATTTAAAAATTAGTATTTGTTAAAATTATATGCTAGGGACATTACAAATATAGTCTGTATAAGTCCATACATTACCCAAGTAGTGGGAGTCCTTTGTTAGTTTATGGATAATCTTGGACGAGTACATTGGGATGTAATTAAGAGAGTGTTCAAATACTTGTGGGGTACTTCTGAGTATTCCTTATGTTCTCATGTTTATACTACTGGACCTCAATATTAAATGATTATTTATCAATGTGTGGATTTAGATTGGGTAGGTGACATTGATACAAAAGATCTATCAATGGTTGTGTTTACAATGTTTGGTGGTGCTATCAGTTGGATGACTAAGCGGTAGGTTGTAGTTTCTTTGTATGTTACAAAAGCATAGTATATGATAGATACTCATTCTTGTAATGAAACCATTTGGATTAATAGATTGTGTTCTAATATTGGTTTTTATGTAGGATAGATTACTATCTATTGTGACAGTTGGAGTGTCATTTTCTTAGAAAATAATCCTACTTTCCATACCATAACAAAGCACATTGATGTTCAATTTCATTTGGTTGATGGTAGTGTAGAAGATGGAAAGGTGAATTTGGATAAGGTTGACACTTTGGTGAATATTGCAGATACATTGAAAAAACCAATGAGCACAAAAAATTTCAGGGGGTGTTTAGTTTTAATGTACCTTGGGGCCCTAAGTAGTTGATTATAGATGACTCTTGATAGGTCTTCAACAAGTGGGATAATTTTTCGATTAAGGTGTCTCAACCTTAGAGTCCTATAATTTAACTTGTTTTTATTTTATTATTAGGTGTTTATATTTATTTTTCTAATGTTTAATTTCCTACCAAATATGTTGTCACTTTGTGGGACCCATGGCATCCTATATGAAAGGTGACATGTGAAATTTGTAAGCTATTTTAGTGGAGGTAGGAATCCACTTTGGAGGAACTATATTTATAGCTATATTGATGGATTTTTCCACAAGTTACTATGTCATGCACTATGACGACTTTCTCCATGATATTAAATGACAGCTATAAGAGTCAACTATGACAACTTCCTTATCAAGGCTAGTGAGTAATTGGTAGCTTGCAGTATTGCATGTTGTAGGTGCCTTGCATGGTGAGAAGTTTTTGCATGAAGTCTTACACTTGTTGAGAAGATTAAATATTGATATAGAAATTTATGATAGTTGCATTGGCAGGTGAAGTTGGACGCCTTTCATGTTCTCCATCTTTATTTGCATGCATGTAATGATTATGAAGGTGAAACATGGCATTATTGGAACCCATCTTACCCATATATAAATTGGATTTTTGTTAGATAATTTTTATGATGATAGGTTGAATATTGTTGACATGTCGTTATGCTACTAAAATTTCTCTAGATTCTTGTTGTAGTGTGAGACTATTAAAGAGCAGTTCTATGACATTGTATTGTATCTATTTTTTTTGTTGATAATATAATTGAGCTATCTGTTTCAAGTGTGGATTTTTCCTGAAAGGGTTTTCCCACATAAACCATAGTGTTATGGTTTACATAGTTTATCTTATTTATATATTTTGAATGTGTATTTGTTTATATTTGTAACTATTTAAGGTGTTTTAAAGAAATTTTTGCAATTCTCCCCTACTAAGATTAGTGTAAGAGTTGATTCCACTCACTTGGATTCCTTTTCAAATTTATCCTTAATAAATGATAAGTTATATTGAATGGATGCCAATGTGTGATGATGGGGAGGTGTTCTTGTTGTGTTTTAGTAACAAGGATGGGGTGTTCACTTGTTGGTTTAAATATCTTTGAGATACAACTTGATTTTATGTGTAGGTCTATTTTTTACTTCTATGATAGAATCATTGAAACATAGGACGTGACTACTAATTTATAATCAAATATGCTAGAGGGTGGAAATGACCTAGAGATAGAGCCATTGACTTATGGTATGAAATCACTAAAGGTGAGATAGTAATGTTGATTTAGAGTTTGATTTTTTTTGAATTGGTAATAGTGTGGGATGCAACTACCAAAGAAGGTGATGCATACACAAAAATACAAACATATACACCCATCCAAAGTTAGAATCAAGAATTGTGTATGAACAAGACAAGAAAAACCACAAAAATAAGTGATGGAACTGTTAGATTGAAAAAATGATAATTTGAGGTTAAAATTTTGGATATAGTGTTTTTGATAGATAAAGTGTAGCCACCAAAATAGGTGATATATATGATAGAATAGGGACACAAATACTAATTTAAAATTTTAACCTAAAAATATGGTTTAGATGAATAAAACGAGATTTCTAAAGTATGTGGTGTAAACATTGGACTGGGAATGCATATAGTGAACTAGAATCAGACTCCAAAATTGGTTCTTAGATCGTTAGAGTGCAATTGCCAAAATAGATAACAAAACAACTTATTTGTGGGTAGAAAATTTGAGTTGAAGTTTGAAATTTTTGACTATTTATATAGACATTTATACTACTAAAATGGATGGTTGACACATTCAAACTAACTAAGATGTGTTAATTTTAGTGAAATTTGGAAAATTAAAAAAAAAAATTTAGTGATGTTTTCAAAAAGCTCCACACAAGATGATATATTTCTTAGACTTAATAGATTTTAGGACTTTGGAATACATTGGTATAATAAATGAAGACACATTAAAACCTTGCACATTACTAAAATTATTCAAGTGGGTTTATCACATAGTGTGGGATCAAAACATAAAGCTAATGTCATTTGCTAAATGAGGGTTAGTGAGGGAGTTCCATGTCGAATGAGATCTTTTACCAAGGATGGCCAAAGATTTCACCCAAGGTTAGCTCTATATCTACACTCAAAGGTACATTGTAACTTTAGGGTGTGATTCACTTCCCATACACCACACTAAGACATTAAAAAAGTATTATATACTATTTAAGGGTTCTCTAGGGTTATCCTCAATTTTTTTTCAAATATCGCACATCTTGAAACAATATTTTTCCATCATTTCCATTATCATCAGTGCATTCATCATCATTTCATTTAATTTTCATTACTAATCACCCTTTAATATTATTTAACATTATTTTCATCAATTAACATTGACTTATTTAATTAATTCGTCATTTCATTACTAATTATCCCCTTCATCCCCCTAGTTAAATGAATTTTAATTATTTAATTAGGTTCATTTAATATTTATTTTAATGCCATATAATTAAATTATTTAATTATTTAATTATCCCACTTTAATTATCTTCTCATTCAATGGAATATTCTTTTTCAAAAAGAGCATATTATCATCCTTCATAATTAAATAATTTCTAATTATTTAATTCTCCTATTTTCCCTCCACAAATCATATTCTTGAAGAATATTCCTTTTCAAAAAGATCTTTGACTTTTCTTGTCTCAAGCATTCTTAGCCCTTCATCTTGAGATCTAATTTTCACCCTTGATCATGAAATATCCTAGCTATTTTCCTACAAATGTGGGGATATTTTGAGTTATAACTATTCCTATCCCTACATATTTCTCGATCTTCTCTCCTTTGTGGGTGTTAAGATGTAATCTTGACCCTTCTTTGTGGGCATTGAAACTCAATCCAAACCCTTCATTAAATTATGCAAATATATATAATCACCCTCATTCCTTCATATTTTTCACCTAGAATTTGCATAAGGAGATCATGTCATTTTGAGTTCTTGAGGGAATTCATCATATCATTGTATCATCTAGGTCATCATATTCATGATATTTTTCAAATACAATGGAAGGCTAAGTGTTGAGAAATCCAACATCACAAAACACCAAGCTTCTCCAACAACAGGATGGTAAGATTGTATTCTTATTTTATGATTTCATGTCTTTGATTTGATATATGCTAACATTTGTGATTGATTGCATAGCTTGAATTGCAATCAAATCTCATTGGTAAGTGGGTTTTTGAGAATTTTATGATTTAGGTATTTGGATTTCTAACCATTTTGAAGAATTATTGTGTTTAATCCAATTCCACTTTTACCCCTTAAATTTGTTGGTATGCCCAGTGGGACCCACATCCCTAAAATTAACAATTCTTGTGAGTTTGAGTGATTTTTAGGTTTCTATAATGCGTTTGTTAGAAATAGAGGTCACAATCATGCACAAAGTCATGTTTATTAGAGAATATGGATACAATTTATTTTAGATAGAGTCACAGTCATCAATCCGACTACAGTTGGATCTACAGATTTTAGGTTTTTTAATAGTGTTTTGATTTTGCAGGTAATAGACCCATGACTACTTCTTAGAATGATCATATTTTCTATAGAATACTATAGTTGCTTCAAAATAGGGTTGCCCTTGCATATAATATGATCACTCTTGCATCAAAGTATCACATTTTCTTTTCTACTTTCAAGGTTTCTAACTATTGTTTTCTCTATTGATCCAATTATAGGTTTGTGGTTGTAGAACAAAGCTTCTCTTTCATATTATTTGACTGTGGTTGTTTGTTTACAAAGCCAGCTTCCCACAAAGGTCCATGGCTATCTCAGAAGAAGTTCCTGGTTGTCAGGTAATAGTGTCAAGCGTCTGCATTTTTATTCTACTATCTAATTTTTATTTCATCTTTGGAACTTGGATTTTCAAACCCTAACCCTAACTTTTGTTGTCTATTTTCTTCTATGAGATTTTTCTAACTGAATTGTGTAGCATTTCTCAGGGGTAAAGATAAGTTTTCAAATTACTAATCATATTTCCTTGCAGGGTTTGAATGGTCTGAGAATTCAAATCTAGACTACTAACACTTTGTTTGTAGCACCACTTACCAAATATATCTCAATCAAACATTGTGTTTTTGTTTTCTAGCATAGATAACATTTAATTTGGTGCTTAAAACAATTTTTTTGTCATTCTTAGTAGGTTGAAGGGTGCATATCCTCTCCCCTTGTGCCATTAGGAAATCTTGGGTGACAAGAAACACATTCGACTTGTATTTGTTTTTGAGTCATTGAAGGTGTCTCGTATATGTATCCTCTCCCCTTGCACCTTGAGCAATCTTGGGTGATGACAAATATTGAGACACTTAAGCCTTCACCATTTTTATTTTAGTAGAAGGGGCCTACCTTTGGGTCTCATCACCCTTGGGGCGACATCCAATGTGTGTTTAGGAACACTATATAAAAGAAGGGAGACTAAAAGTTGTACGTTAAGGTGGTTTTCTAGCATCATTCAAAGCCAAGCCATAGGATCCTTGGTCCATCAAGACTGTTTGGTGAGGAGAGTGAGAGTGACCCTTCCAATATCAGACTATTACAGATGGGCCCACTATTCACTAAGTCACTACAATCCATTAGTTTTTAGAATCCTTAAGACCAGTTGGCCATCACATCAATTCATAGTAGTCCATCGTGATAACATCGTCATGAGAAGTTACTTACCATGTCTGGTCCATGGTTGAGGTGTAAGGAGTCTTGTTAGAGTTCACACTCTTTCAAGGCTAGGGATATCAAGGTGGTACATGACCTTGGTATACCCTATTCACCCACTTCTTGGATTTGGATTTAAATTCACTCAAAAGGGTGAGGTAAGCCTATTGTGGGGAGATGTTCCTTTAATACTAGCTAGGTTGTACTTGACTAACATGTCTTCTTTGTGATAAACTAGTGACACTATTAGGAAGCCTTATAAAATAAATCTTGTACCAATTATCTTACCACAATTGGAGCCAATTTTTCCTACTTTGTTTGCTATTTGCATCACTTTTTTTCAAACCAAATCATATCAAAAAATAGACCTTTAACATCAAATTGAAAACTATTAAAAATATCATTAGACACTAAAATAGAAAACAAAACCATGTCTATCAGAAACAAAGGTCACCTTTGTCCAATTTACCACATCTATCTTTGCATTTTTCCACTCTTTCATAACATCTACTCCTAGTTGTCTAAGCATATGCCCACCTTTGCATTGCATAAGACCATGATTGCAAACACTACTGCTATTATTCATACTGCTAGTTGTTAGAGACACCTTTATGAATAGAGTCACTATTTCCTAGGTTGGTGTGGTTGCTTATGTAAATGCTCATGTTTTCTTTCTTATTCTACCATGTTTTCTTGCACAACCACCAAGTTTTCTTTCTCTTTCGTGTTTGTCTATTTCAAAAATTTCTTAGACCTATCAAATTTCATCTCAGGCATACTCATAACTTCTTGCCCTTCTATCAGAACATCTATCATAGTAGACCTAGATATTTACATAGTAATTTTACACCTTTCATTCAATACTTCAAATTTTTTTACCTAGGGTTTATCATGATATCCTCCCTAGAAAAAACATCAATTAGTTTTGCATCATAATTTCTTAACATCTTGAAACAATGTCAATCCTTTTGGACCATCCTTTTGCATCATCATCTTTCATCAAACATCAAAACTATCCTTTGGACATCAAGCCAATCACAACTCATCAACCTCATCATCTTGCTAGTGTCTCTTGATCTAATCAGCCTATCATCATGTGGTCCTGTAAAATTTAGTGGAAACCATTTACCCTTTAGACTTGCTGGATCTCTATCATCCTTATTTACTTGTACCCACAAGATTAGTTCAAGTGGAGGCATCAATATATCCTTTCATAAAAAAAATTAGCTCTGGCTATGTTAATCAAAATTGGTCACCATCTTTGAATCCAAAAATTATCATCATATCCAAATATCCAAAAAAACCATTCACACTCTCATCATAGGCTTGAGTACCAAAAACTTAGTGCATCATTTCAAAACATCCCAAAAATCCACTCATACTCTCATCATAGGCTTGGGTATCAAAAACCTTTTCATCCTAGAATATTCAAAATAAAAAACCAATCTTTGTCATTAATTTTTTTTTTTTAAATAGCATCAAAATAAAATCTCTTTTATCCAAAATTTTTACCAACATCTCCTTTTCAAAGTCATTTTGGAAACTAAAACCCAAATAAGTAACTACATACTTCATTTCAAGTCTTTCATCATATATTATGGTCCATTGATAATTTTTATGATAACAACAAGGTCCCAACATAGAAACAAAATGAAAACCCACACAAGTATCTCTAGTAGACCTACCACCACTAATGTGGAACCTATGGTTGACATGCCATGGGATTTTAATCCTAATGATGTTCCTCCAGCCTATTGCACCCCTCAACAACATAATTTCAATCCTCAACAACACAATGTCAATCCCCAACAACACAATGTCAATCCTCAAAAACATAGTGTCAATCCTCAACAATACAATGTCAATACCTCACAACAATATAATGTTGATCCTTCACAACAACAAAATATTAATCTTCCTCAACAACATGGTGCTACTGCATCACAACATAATGTTAGTCCTCCATCAAGAAATGTTCATCTGCAACAACAATATATGCTTTCTCAACAAAAAGACCACCCCCCTCAACATCAAGATGTAATCATAGAGGATGATAATGATGAGGAGATTACCAAAGATGACCTCTTAGAATTTACCCAAGATCTCAAAATGCAAAAGGTAATGGACAAAATAATCATCTTAGATCCTAGCACATACTTCTTTAGACTTGCACAACATGGTGCCAAAGTACTCATGGACTTTAATGTTGAAGCACTCAAAGACCCAACTCTCATTCATATGGATGAAGAAATGAAGGTTAGACAAATCCCTAAACCAACTATAGATCTAAAGATACCTCCTCTATTTTCCAAATACAAAGTACCAATCCATGAGTCATCTTCCACACAAAATGTTTACAATCCCCTATATAGACAACCATATCAAGTGGAACAAGCATATGCTTCCCAACATATTCAAAATAGATCCTAACATCATGGCAACTCAAAACATCACTCAACAAGCAACAAATCCATTCTCCACACCACTTGTAACCCACAATATTTAAAAAAATACATGAAGACCAAGCGTTTCAAGAAACCTACATGAAACATCCTTGTCACAAAATCCACCACAACAAGGACTAAATTTTAATATGCAAAACATGGGTAACCTTCCACTTAGACCTATAAATTACATAAAAAATCAACAACCCAAAATTAAACCACAACTACATGCCACTATTCCCCCACAACAATAACACATGGCATCAACCATTTATACTATTTATGATCAAAACAACCTATCCATACAATAAAACAATCCACCAATACAACAAAACAATCTACCTCTTCACACACAATAACCACCCATCTATCAATAAAACACAAAAATTCAAAATTCCTCAAGACCAAGGAATATATCAAACAAACACTGAAGATCAAACATGAACATGATACACACAATAAATGTTGGAAGATGGTCAACTCTCCCCTCAAGATTCATGACATGGATTAACTACCTCCCGTGGATCCATTAACTCTGGTAGCTGTATCAGGAATTAACAAGTCGATCTTTTGGTGCAACGAAAACTGTGGGCCAACAAGTGGTATCAGAGCCAAAGGTCCCAGGTTTGAATCCCCTCAGATAATGCTAAGGGGGATTTTGTTAGTAGATGGTCAACATTCCCCTCAGGATTCATGGCATGGACTAACCACCTCTCGTGGATCTGTTAACTCTAGCAGTTGTATCGATCATTAACAGGTCAATCTTTTGGTGCAACATAAATTGTGGGCCAACAATAACAACCTCCATATTATGATCCTTCATACAATGCACAATACCAACGAGGGTTACAATTCCAAAATCAAGATCCTAATGTCATGCAAAACCAATATGGATCTTCATCAACTCAGACTCACAATCCACAACAAAATATAGACCTGCCACATCAAACTTTCATACCTCAACAACAACACACCATACCTCAACAACATCAAATATTTACTCAACAGAATCAAAAAATTTACACAACATCAAACCTTCACACCAAAAAATCAAAATATTAATCCACAATATCGAAACCCCAATCCACAATGTCAAACCATTAATCCACAATACACACATAACATTCCACATGGACTTAATCCTTCTCTATATACACATAAAATTCCTCAAGGTCCTACATCCACACAAAACCCATCATATGATTCAACATTCATTGTGGGACAACAAATCTATAACATGCCTAATCCTCAATCAAACACACCAAGACATAGCCTTGAAAATTAAAAACCTTAGTCAAAGGATATCAGACATACAACTTGGGAAGCCAAGAAGAGATACACATTACTAGACATGTGTCCCTATATGTTTTATCGTAACATACCAATGATCCCCTTGAAAAAAATTGAAATCCCGAAATTTGAAAAATACAAAGGAAGAGGGGACCCAATTGAACATGTGTGAGAATTTTCCATAGCTTGCATGGATGTTCCTAATAATGAATCTTATTTAATGATACTTTTCGTAAGAAGTCTTGGATTTGTGACTATTGAATGGTTTTTCCATCTAGCTCCTGAAATTAAATTTTTTGATGAGCTATCCAAAAAATTCATCAACCATTTCTCATATAACATTAAACAAGACATCATGGTTCCAAATTTTTATATAAAATAAAACCAAGGTGAGTCATTTTCTTCTTACTAACAACAATGGAGACATAAAGTGAGTAAATGAAAATGGCATGTTCCTGAGAAAAAACTTGTGAAAACCTTTATCTCAAATCTTAAAACCAACATGAGCTTCCAATTGACTATGTTATGCCCTAACACTTTTGAAGACATCATTGAAAAAGGGTTTAACCATTGAAAGAGCTCTCATCACAAAAGGTGTCATCAAACAATACAATAAAAAAGATCAAGCATTAGGTTCAAATGATAAACCTCGCATATGAAGAACAAAAAATTCACTAATGATGGAGTACTAAATTTTCTCAAAACATAAAACCACCTCCCAATAACCCTAAAAAAAATGTACAAATAAATCAAATAAACTATCCTTAGAACAATCAATAAACAAACCAAACTCAAAACCCTCAAAGAGGACCTCGAAGACAAAACAATCAAATGAAATGAATGTACACTCCATTGGGAGAACCTCTTGAGGTGGTTTTACAAAAAAAACTTCAAAAAATTATCATCAAACTTCTCAATCAAAATAATTATGAAGAGCCACAATTTAAACCTCAAGGTACAATGAAAATTCAATCAATGTGAATTTCATTGAATAAAGGGTCATCAGACTAACAAATACATGAAAATAAAGAACCTTATTCAAGATTTAATTGAGAATGTATAGGTTGACATCAGTCAACATCTTGAAAACTTCGAAAATGATGACTTGGGTATTTACAAGGATCCAATCCTTGACCATACTAAGGGGAATGACAAAGATGAAGGATGATATTACACTAAAGCTACCTATACCTATGATAATATAGTGGGAAACATCAATGAATCCAATAACCATATCTGAGTTTTCACAATAGTTGGTAAGAATCTTGAGTGTAATGTTACTACATGACAAGGGAATATTACAATCCAAATCCCTTACTGATCCTTCAAATGACTATAACCTTGTTGACCAAATAAACAAAACTCTAGCCCAAATATCTATTCTTGAGCTTCTTAAGATATCCCCTACACATAAAGAGATTTTAGAAAAATATCTTCTCAAATATTTCATACCTAATGATATAAACACTAAAAAAATTCAAGCCATGGTTGGGCACATTGCCTCTACACATCACCTAGTCTTTTTTGAAAGATACCTTCCTCTACATTGATTTCACAACCAATCTTTATAACTTGAATCTTGTATCCACAAGCATAAAATCAAGAGAGTTTTGATATACAATGGTTCTATCTTAAACATCTATACCTTAAAATTGGTAAAATAACTTGGATATTCTGATGATGTCATTGAGACACAAAAAAGCATCATTATAAGAGCCTACAATGACTGAAAAAAAATTAGAAGGTACCATTAGGCATCATGTTCAAGTGGGACCAACTGTACTGGATTTTGAGTTACCTTGCAACCTTCTCTTGTGATGCCCCTAGATTCATGCAATGCAACTAGTTCCTTCTACATACCATCAATGTCTAAAATTTCCTTACAATGATAAGGAAGTTATAATATATGGTGATCCAAAACCTTTTCATCACTGTAAGAATCTAGAAGAGAAATATAAGAAAATATTTCAAATTCCTAGTAATGATATCTCCTTCCATTCATTCTCATACATTGATCCGTCATCCCTCACATCATCCTCATAGAATTCATCATCCAATTCACCTCAACCCAACCTCAAGATTCAAGTACTTGAAAATGGATGTGGAGATTATCACTTCAATGAATCTTTTGCATTGGGAAGCTCCCTCCCTCACCAAGAACTTATAGGAAACTAAAAGAAATCAGGGAACATCCACATGTCACTATGGAATTCAAACCTACAATATTTACTAAATGGGGAGGCATGAAATATTAAGTTTTCTTTGAAGAAGACCTTTCCACATGCCTATATAAAGAAGAACATGATGAAGAGAAAGAGATACCTCCAATCCTAGTTGATCCATAAAGTAAAGGTTATCAGTTAGCTAAAGGTACAATATTTATAGGAAAAAGGTGGCCTTGGCTTGAATTAAAAAGGTATGAGGGATCCCATCATCATGGAAAAGCGTAAGAAAAATCAAGGACTAGGTTATGGTTCGTTAGACAATGTTTCTCCTAACACTATAAGTGCCTATTATGAGGAGGGTTCTTCTTCTCCCAAGGTTGAGACATTGGATGACTATGACTTTATCGATGATGACCTATATATCACACACCTATTTCAAGACATTTGAATAAAAACCATCACCACCTTTTCTTATGACCAACCATCCCAAACACATGAAATTAAACCTCTTTATCTACAACTAACCAATTGGGATCAAAAACAACAAACACCTGCTTTGGACACATTTCAAAATGATGAAGCCATCACTGAGTTTATGGGACTTCAAGATGGTATACCACTTGGAGATCACAAAGTTGTCTTCAACATTGAACTTGTACAAGAAGCATATTTTGGAAGGGATATTGAATCTTCTAGTTGCAAAAATAAAAATCTAAATCTAAAAATCAAAATTAGATCCCCTAGTGAAAACCACAATGTGGAGGTATCAGATTGAGAAAAGTCAAAATAAAGTACATATTCAAGGATGAAAACCTCTTTGAGGCACTCGAGTATGGAGGATTTAATCTCCTTATCATCACATAGTATTAGGAAATATCAATATTTCTAGTTGAAGATTTTGAGTCAATAAATGTGGGAACACTAGATATGACAAAGATAACCTATTATGCAGCCTCTCTAGATCTTGAACAAAGAATAAACTTCACAGCCTTCATAGTGGAATGAAAGATCAAATTTGTCTAGACCTATGTAGATATGCCTAGGTTGGATCCATCATTAGTATTTCATCATCTAACAGTTTTTCCTAGAACTAAGCCCATGAAACAGAAGCTTCGCAACATGCATCCTCAAATAGAAATCTTGGTTAAAGTGGAACTAAAAAAATTGTTTGATGTGGTATTCATTAGACCTATGGACTATCCCAAGTGGGTGTTGAATCTGGTACCAATTTCAAAACTCACTAGAAGCATAAGGATCTGCATAGATTTTAGAGATCTTAACAAAGCATTCTTGAAGGATGGTTTTCCTTTTCCAAATATAGAAATAATAGCGGATTTGATAGTAGGCCATGAAATTATCTCTCTTATGGACAATTTTTTTGGATATAGCCAAATCAAGATAGCACCCAAGGATCAACACAAGATGGCATGCTCACTTGTCCCTAGGGAACCTTTTGCTAGAATGTTATGCTATTTGGACTTAAGAATGCATGATCCACCTACCAAAGGGTGATGACTACAATTTTTCATGACATGTTCCATATAACCATGGAAGACTATGTAGATGATCTCTTGGAAAAATATTTAACAAGACAAGGACACTTGGATAATTTGGCTTGCATATTTGATAGACTAGAAGAGTATTAGCTATGACTTAATCCTAAGAAGTTTTTTTTTTGGCATAACATTAGGAAAAATACTATGTTATATTATGTCTCGAAGAGGCATAGAGTTAGACCGCACAAAATTGAAGGCTATTATGGAAATGCCTCCTCCAAAAACATTGAAACAATTTTATATTCTACAAGGAAAACTTCAATCAATCAAGAGATTCATAGAATAATTAGCCGATAAGTGTCATCTCTTTACAAACTTGCTTCATAAAGATGTATTCTTCAAGTGGGATAAAAAATATGAACAAGATTTTTAGAAGATCAAGGACTACCTGGCATCCCATCCTGCCTTGATTCCTCCTATATAGGATAAACATATGATCTTATGTATCAATCACAACAACAACTTCAGGAGCCTTGTTAGCATAAATTGACGAGAACAACAAAGAAAGAGTGGTGTATTATATTAATCATACCTTGGTTGGGTATGAGCTAAACTATACACCTATTGAGTGAGCATATTTAGAAATTTTATTTACATCCCAAAAGCTCAAACATTACATGTTGAATAGACAAATCCAACTAATCTCCAAAGTTGATCCCTTGAAATATCTATTATCTAAAGCAACTCTCACTAGTTGAATAGAAAAATGGGTCATGATTCTTAATGAATTTGAAATAGAATATGTGGATAGAAAATCCATCAAAGTACAAGTAATATCATACCAACTAGCAAAAAAACCCATTGATGATCATAAGTCACTAATATCATAATTTCCCAATGAAGGCATCCTTGTGGCAACTCAAGTAAACCATTGGAAACTATACTTTGATGTATTTTATACCTAGCATGGATCAGGAATGGGTATTCTCTTTGTCACGCTCCAAGGAGATAGCATACCTAAAGCATAGAAGATTGTATTCCCTTGCACCAATAATATAGAAAAATATGAGGCACTTATAATTGGATTAAGGATGGTTGAATGGAAAATAAAAGAGCTATAGGTTTATGGTGATTCACAGTTTGTCATTAGAAAAATGAATGATGAATATTAGAAAAATGAATGATGAATATCAGAAAATTTATGATAATTTTCTTTGCTATAAGAGGATGGTGGATAGTTTCAAGAAATATTTATTAGTCATTCTCTTTGAGGAGATACCAAGAGTCAATAATAAGGCTTCTGATGCAATAGCTACTATTGGCTCTCTTGATGTGCCAAATAATAGTCCTAAGTTTGAATTCCTTGTGGAACAACTCTTTATACCTGCATTAGAGGTCCTATATTCCAAACTTGTATGTGATGTTGTTGGCCCTGAATCATCGTAGTACCAAGACATCTATGCCTATATCCAACATGGAACTATACCCCCTAGCCTTACTAGTAACCAGAATAAAACTTGCATCCATTGAACCACACATTTTATTATCCTTGGAGACACCCTATATCAATGAAGCCTTGATGGTACATTGATATGATGTCTCAACTCGGAAGAAGCTCACTTTTCCTTACAATAAGTGCATGAAGGTGTTTCTGGGTCTCATACTAGAGAACCTAATCTAGTTAATAAGTTTCTTAGAATGGGATATTATTGGTCATCAATGGAACAAGAAGTTACTTAGTTTGCAAAGAAATGTCTTTAGTGTCAACAACATAGTTATCTCATTCATGCACATACACAAGAATTGCATCCAAACACTGCCCCTTGGCCCTTTTCATAATGGGGACTCACCTTATAGGAAAGATATCCCCCACTTCATCCAATGGACATAAGTTCATCATAACTACCACATAGTACTTTACAAAGTGGATATAAACCATACCCCTAATATACATTACTAGCAAACGAATAGCGAAGTTCACTCTTAACTATTGATTTATCGTTATGGTATCCCTCAAACTATCATTACCAATAATGGAACTCTATTTAAGAACCAAGATATCTACAAGATCTGCACTAAATTCTATATCTAATACCACTTCTCTACCCCATATTAACCCTAGGGAAATGGCCAGGTGGAAGCATCCAACAAAACACTCCTTAAGATCCTCAATAATACCATTAATGATATCAATCATGACTAGCATCTTCAATTGAGCCCTACCTTGTGGGCTTATAGAAACAACATATGTACACCCAAAAGTGCAACACCATTTTCCTTTGTATATGGAACTGAAGCCATATTGCCTATAGAGGCCGAGATTCCTTCCCTAAGGGTATCCTTGAATGATCTTGTCACCAATGAAGACTATCAAGTATCCATATTTCATGAGCTTGAGCTATTGGATGGAAGATTTTTGAGCACTTTGAACCATCTCCAATCCTATTAGAACCATCTTAGACATACCTATAACAAAAGGATCAAGAGTAGAACCTTTCAAGTTGGTCACTTAGTTTTGAAAGAGAAACAATTTTTTTATCTTAACTAGGATGGAAAAGGGAAATTTGAGCCAAACTGGTTAGGACCTTTTGTCATCACAGTAAGTTACAACTCAGATGCATATTAATTGGATACCCCAGAAGGTGGAACCCTAGCAGAACCCATCAATAGTAGCCATCTCAAAATTTTCTATACCTGACTCATCAAAATATCTTAAGAAAAATTAAAAATTAAAAAAAATTAAAAGTAAAATCAAAAAATCAAAAAAGACAAAAAAATCATCGCCTTGATGGAAACCTGACAAACAGGCATCTTGGTGACATCAAAAAAAGTAAAATATCAAAAAAATGGTAAAGATAAATAAATTGTCCTTTAAGTGAAAAAAAATTCCTAGCACTTAGATAGCACAGGTACCATGGTGAAAACCTGGTAAATAGGCCCCATATTTGAATAATTCTTGCATCACCATCTATCTAAACTTTTCATCACTTCCACCTATCTTTTTATCATCTCTATTTCACTATATCGATCCCTTTATTGTAGCCCTTTCACTCTATCCATCTATTGCATAATAAATATGCATCTAATCATGGCTTGATAACTCATTAAGTGTCAAACCTTTCTGCACTATCTCTCATCCACCCTATCATTATCCTTCTTCCACTTCATTCACCCATCCATAATAAATGTAATCCTATTCCAAAGTGGAGGCAAACTCCTGAACCTGGTAGAAAAATTGGATACTTGTTCACACCATCATCCACATAACTTTCAAAAAACAAAAATAATTCAAATTATCTTTAAAACCCAAAAACATTCAAATAATCTTGAAAATACAAAAAAAATCATAAAACATAAAAAATCCAATTTTTTTTACAAAACTTCAAAACCCCAAAAAACATCATTGGTCATCCTGGTACAAGCCACCTTGAGTCAAATAAGTGAACTATGATGTCTCTATGTGTATAACATAGTAAATTCCATCATTGATGAGCCCTCGAGGCACTAGGTTAGTCCTCTTAGGTCCCCCTCTTGGTCACTAAATCTTCCAAAATACTAAAAAAATACAAATAACTAGAAACCATTAAAAATAGCCTCAAATAAACTCAAAAGCACAAAAAAACTCAAAAATCCTCAAGAATCCTATTTCCACTATCGCCTATCTACAATAAATTATCCATCCATAATAAACAAATCATTGTCTTCACCCTTTGACAAAGTAATCAAATAAGCAAAGGAGACATCGAAATCCCAAAGAATGTGAGAAAAAGTCATAAATATTTTATCACTATCAGACTAAAGCAATGTCTAAAGTATTAATTGCCTATCCATCAACATCCTAACATATGCCTTAATGGATAGATCTTTCCTACAATGGGCATCATCGAAGGATATCATCCCTAAACAAAAAATATCTCTTACTAGTAGAATTTGGTAAATAAATGATTGTGTGACTAAAAATTTTAGTCACGACAACTAAAAATGACAAAATTCTACTCATTTTTTGCAACACAGCTATAAATGATTAATTTGATCATCGGATAAAATCACAGCTATACATGACTAAATAAATGACTAATTTTTTGCATCAAACTTTGTATTTAAGAAATGCGTAACAAAAATAAAATAATATAAAGACCACCATTTTCAGATGGTTTTTAACTATCACTTAGAAGAAATAGTTTGAGAAAACAAATAGAGGTTGAAGTGTTTTGAAGATGGATATATTGAGCAGTAATCGAAGGGCTTTCCTAGTGGAGGAATCTCCTACCTGCAGTGCTTCAAAGTACCGGTCTAGAATGTGGCCAAATCTATCCTTCTATTAGGCAGCTCCCCACTTGGAAGTATGTCTTGAGGATTTTGAGATTTTTGTTGTGGATCGTCTCAAAGGTAAGAAAACCATTCTTAATTTTATTTAAAAGTTGGATGTATAGATTATGCCTATTTGGGTATTTGAAAAATTTGATGTTGGGTGTTTTCGTGAAGTACTATTTGGCTATTTGAATTTTATGATGTTGGTTATTTTGTTATTAGATATCTAGGTATGTTTAAAAATTGATGCTTGGTATTGTTGTTATTGGTTGTTTGGGTATTTCAATGTTGGGTTTTCACTTGAAATGGGTATTTTCAAAAAATGGTACTGGATATTTTTTGCTATTGAGATAATGTTTTTTCTAGGTCTCAACCTTTTCTGGTATTACACGCAGTTTTCTAAATTTTTATTTTGTTATCATTTTTCCTGAGCATTAAAAAAAATTTGTGTTCGATGAACCCTTTTTTATTGAATATCTTGTTTTTTTTTTAAATGATGGTGGTCGTTTTCTTTATATGGGTGTTTTAAAAAAATGATATTGGGTATTTTTTGTTGTTGTTAAGTTAAAATTCTTTTGAAAAATGGAAAATATCTCAATCTTTCTAGTATTGCAACCTCTCTAATCTGCTAGAGTTATGGTTTATATTTCAATGGAGGCCTAGGATTTGTACCCTAGTCATGCTCTTACCAATGCTTTTGTTGGTATTAAAAAACAACCATAAATCTTGGCTCAAAAAAATAGTTGTCTTGACAAGTTGTGGTATGATCTTGGATTGTATCCTAGAGTGTATAGGAAGATTTTGTTTGATCATTAAGGCATGTAAACCTGGTCAAGGAAATGTATCCTATATAGCATGGGTCTTTCTTTAATACTTCCCATAATGGTTATTAGCAGATCACAATATTATTGTTTGTGGTAACCCAAGATTGTATTCAAGTATGTAACAAACTCGGTTTGTAGTTTAAGTTGTACACTTGTAGCATTCATAAGGTTTAGAAAATCTTGAACACTCTTTAGAATATCCCATTAAACATGGGTTGTGCTTGAATGCACCAATTAATTAATATAACACAACCACTCTACATATCGACTAGAGTTATAGGATCTTTATTGTAACAAGAGTTAATTTCTCTTGGATCATGTTATCATTACATCATAGCCTGTTAAACTTGAGTCAACCTAAATGTACCCCATAATTTTTATACCACAGGTGTATTGAATGTCCGTTGGAGTAATTGGAAACCTAATTGTGATGACAGTGATTTGTACATGAATTGTGCTCATATGAGTGCCTCCATTTCTATCACAACATAGCCTCATTAAACTTGGGTTACACATGAATGCATCCTATATTTGTTATAGCACAACTATGCCACATGACCAATAGAGTTATGGATCACATAATTGCAGTTACAAGATTTTTTTGCTCTATCGTGCCCTTATGGTGATTCCATTACCATTACAACATAACCCTTTGGACTTATATTGCTCAAATCCTTACATTGCTTATTTTATCTTTGGATGGATGGAAATTCAATGGAAAGGATTTGTATGCAAGTCATGCTCATATAAGTGCCTTCATCACCATTACACAATATTACATTGGAATTTCCTTTCTTGAACCTTTACTTCATTTTTTATTGTTAGGATTTCTTAGTGATTATTCCATTTCCACGTGGCATATTGATAAAACAAACCAAGAAAAAAATCATTTTGTTTTTAGTTAACACCTGCTAACATACTTTTGGAATAAATGTTTGACAACATTAATTCGAGTATGAAGAATTTTGGTTTTTTCTTATAATACATTCATTGAGAGCTATAGTAGAAAGCTTCTTATGTTAAAATCCATCCTATAAACTTTCTTTAAACTACATTTAGGAGGCTTAATGGAATTTTTGTGACTTATATAGATTTTTTTTTATAGTAAATGTCATTGGATTCTTTCTGAAACTGAAATTATTTATTAATTATGGTTTTATGATGATTAAATGTTTTATTTAGAAGGGGTTAATATGTGGCATTTTTATGTGCAGGAAGAGTATCTTGTGATGCAATGTTCGGGTATGGATGGTTAGGAAAGCTTGGATCACTATCAGTGACATAACCAAATTGGGTGGTATGCTCCAAGAGTTCATGTGAAGGAGGAGCTTGAGATACAGGAGTACCGAGAAACCATGTATTATGCATGTGACGAAGGAGAGTACCTTGAGCTAGTGTGAAACACTTTCGGGTATTTTGGTTGGGAAGGAGAACTTGGTTGTAGGAATAGAAACACTGATGGAATGAAACATTAGTTTCCACCTAATTATATCTTAGGAATCAGTCAATTTCTACAGATTCTTGGTTGATTGCTCTAAATATCCGACAGAGAAATTTCTTGCATTCTAAAGATAAAATCATAAATCTACTTGGTCCAATTTGAGGTCTTAATATTATTTTGAAAAGTCTCAAAAGTTAAAACTGTTAAAGAAGGTCAAGTTTATTGACTTATTCAGAAGTCTTTCTACTAGCTGTCATTTGCCACATGCCTTATATTGATTCATCCTTTGATTTATTCTCACGTGTCTATTAAATTTCCCAAGAGTCTTGTTCTTATAAAAGACTGAGAGATGTTTCATTTTAGTTAAGTTCAAAATTTGTGGATGTCAGAGAACCAAATTGTAAGGATTTGTCTTTTTAATTATACTTTTTGACATTTGGCTTGATACAAATTGTTACTCTAGAATTATGGTATTTCTTTTCTTCTAATGTTTTTAATCCTCATTTTATGGAAGAGCTCCGAAGATGGTTCCTTTAGATGGAGACTACACTTTTGCGCTATAGTTTTCATCTAGAAACACTAGAAGCTTAGGTACTGTCATACTCAAAGAAAAAGTAGGAGTCGTGCAATGATGAGATAATCATTTTTGGATATTTGGTTAAGAACTTTAAATGTTTAGCTATGTGCATAGAGAATGTTTATGGAGGAGTGTAAAATTCCTTACAAAGCAATTACCACAACAAAGTTTTAGGTGAATTGACCCTACTATTTTATGCTGATATGGATACGTTCTAAACTATAGTTAATTATTGTAGCATAACAGATAGGCTAAATAGTTGTTCATATACCATTGTTTATAATTAAAATTACTATACCTTATGCTAGGAGCAAATCATAGGGGGGAGTCTATACATAAGACACCATTGTTTCAAATTCAAAATTGTTGGCTCTTTCACAATTGTTTGCTTCATTTATTTGATCTAAGATAGCCTATTGTATAGAATATTCTCTCAAAATCATAGTGAAATACTTTATTCTAGGAAGATTATTCAAAATCTTCCCATCATAACAATGAACAAAAGCATTAGTCATTAGCCTAAAATTTGCAATAGTTTCATCAAAATTCTACTTTTCCACTCTCTTTTCCATTCTGAATTTTATTCCCAATTTCATCCATGTAGAACTTCCTCAACCTGTAGTTCCTGTTGTTATCCATAAATTTACCAGGTTTCAAGGATAGCTTCAAGTTTTTACCCAAGAAGAAATTGACAAAATTCGGCCTTACCAAATAAATACAATGTGTTGAAAAGCTCTTTGAAGTTATTTTGGAAAAGAGTTCCTGAGAGTATAATGCGCAATTTTGAATTAACCTATTTGCATGAATTCCATATCTTTGATATTCTATTTTGAGATTGGTGAAATTCATCAAGAATGAGCAGACCTAGGCTCTCTAAAAGTAGTTTTCCAATATGCTTAGCCTCTTCAAGAAGGATCACATTTGTCTCACAAGTTAGGTATACAAAAAGATTGTAGCCAATAACAAGAACACTTTTTCTTCTATGCCACTCACGAAGCATCACCAAATGCCTCAAATTTTTCATTTTTTTCCCATGATTTGGTTTCTTTTAGCCAATTTTAAAATCTCTTCATATTCATAGTTTGAATGAATTTCATTCCAAAAGGTCCTTGATCTATTTCACATTTAAATTGGAATTTCAATACTCCACTTCTAAAAGAGATTTCAAGAAGTGGAGTATTGACATTCCAATTTACATGCTAAATAGATCAAGGACCTTTTGGAATGAAATTCATTCAAAATATGAATATGAAGAGATTATAAAAATGGCTAAGAGAAAATGGAACATGGGAAAAAAAATGAAAAATTTGAGATGTTTGGTGATGCTTCATGTGTGGCATAGAAGAAAAAGTGTGCTTGTTATTGGCTAGAATCTTTTTGCATACCTAACTTGTGAGACAAATGTGAGCCTTCTAGAAGAGGTTAAGCATATTGGAAAACTAATTTTAGAGAGAACAAGTCTGCTCATTCTTGATGAAGTTCATCAAGCTTGAAATAGTCGATCAAAGATGTGGAATTCATGCAAAAAGGTTAATTCAAAATTGCACATTATACTCTCAGGAACTCTTTTCTAGAATAACTTCAAAGATATTTTCAACACATTGTATCTAGTAAGGACGAATTTTTTCAATTGTTGCTTGGGTAAAAAATCAAAGTTTTCCTCAACACATAGTAAAGTTATGGCTAATAGTAGGATCTATAGGCTAAGGAAGTTCTTCATGGATGAAATTGGGAATAAAAATCAGAATGGAAAAGAAAGTGGAAAAATAGAATTTGATGAAACTCTTGCAAATTTTAGGTTAATGACTGATGCTTTTGTTCATTTTTATGATGGGAAGATTATGAACAGTCTTCCTAGAATAAGGGATTTTACTGTGATTTTGAGAGCTTCTTCTATACGGTAGGCTATCTTAGATCAAATAAATGAAACAAACAATTGTGAAAGAGCCAACAATTTTGAATTTGAAACAATGGTGTCTTATGTATAGACTCCCCCTATGATTTTCTCCTAGAATAAGGTATAGAAATTTTGAATTAGAAACAATGGTGTATGAAAAACTATTTAGCCTATCTGTTATGCTACAACAATTAACTACAAGTTAAAACATATCTATATTAGCATAAAATAGCAAGTGCAATTCACCTCAAACTCTGTTGTGGTAATTGCTTTGTAAGGAAGTTTTCACTCCTCCATGAACATTCTATATGCACATAAATATTTTGGATATTATCTTTATTTCCTTTGTGATCAAAAGAATAGTGAAATTCATTGTATAACTCATGACCATTTTGCAGTGTTTTGATCCAATGCTCTTTTACTTTTTACTCCTTGTGTTCTCAATCACCATGTGAAAATGACTTAGAGGATAGATATTTGTCACCATTTGACAATAAATTTCATTATTTTGGACTATTTTTTATGATTCAACCATTGTTTGACAGTGTTCTTCCTTTCTCAATCCTATAGTATAGAGGACAATTCACAGTTTGCAACTCTCTAACAATGATATTCCTTTCAATGATCTCAATCACCTAATTCAATGTGTTATCTTCTTCATTCATCAGTGCTAACACTCCCTACATAGTTTTTTCTTAGTCATAGTTACAATACTCCTTCATTTGGAGATATTATGTTGCTTAGACAGTAATGTTTTAGTGAATTCATATTTTGTCCTGCAAACGTCTTGTTACACTTGTAGAGTTTTTTTGTGCATAATATGTAGTCAAGATGCCTTCAAATGAAGCTCTTTTTTAGAGGAAATAGGATAACGGTGTTGTAAGAGAGGGGGACCAACCAATGTGAGGCCCCAAGTCACGAAAGGCCAAGAGCAGTATGGCTGCCCTAACTTGTCTCAGTTTGTAAGGGTGTTAGGATAGGTGAGATGCAAATGATGAGGACTATAAGGTCCTTCGATCACTCTGCAAACCCGAGAGTTGAAAAGAGACTAGGCGAATTGGTCTTTAGAGTCAACTCTATGTCTCATATAGCTCTCTGTCCAAGGACAAAAGCACAGTTTTGGGACAACAGGGTGACACACTAGCATCTCACAGGTGTGTTGGCATCCGTACGACCAAAAAACCATAGAGACAAGGTTTATCCTCTAAAAGACAGACTAACAGCCTAATTTAAGAACTTCTAAAGGTGTAAAATAAGACAATGAAATATGAAATGTAGAAAAAAATGTGATAAATAAAGTAGATTACCGCAAGGGTGATGAAGATAATCTCACACAACAATCCTTTTTCCATCTTGCTCCAAGATCTCTCCAGCTACACACAAAAAAAAGGGAAAATGTTGGGGGGTTGTATATGGGTCTACCTCAGTTAGACCCCCATTTTGGTGTTTCCACCTCCATAGACAACCAAGATTGCAACAATGGAAATAAATCGATAAAGAAGAGAATACAAGCAAAGTATACAAAAGAAACTACAAAACAGTATGTGCTTACTCAACTAAACAATAGAGAAGATTAGAGGAGCTTAACACCTCCATCCAATGCACTCAAGGCTTGTGGAGGAGAAAGATGAGAGGAACTCAAGCCTTTGTTGTAATGGATTCATCCTACACTTGCTCTATCGAAGTGATGGAGTTATAGATTGTTGCTATAAATTGTGAAGTGTTGCTACAAATCTTGTGGATGAATGCTCAAAGTGTGGAGAGATTGTGTAAACTTGTGTATAACATGGAAAAGAGATGTTCTAAACTTGAAGATGGATGAATGAAATGAGAATATGAAGGAAGAATGGAAGAAAATGACCATATTCAGGTCGGTCAGCCGAACAAAGGTGTTACACTTCGACCTCCAATAGGAAGTGTAATGTTTATGTAGACTCTAGCCATAAGAATATGCTGGGGCCATAAGCACACCACATGAACATTTGCGTGCCGCATGGGAATCCCTGATAGAAACACCTCCATTGACACACAAAATGGGTGCCAAGTGTAATTTGAACAACAGGCTTATGTGGAATTAAGCCTCCGAGTTTAGTTTTTTAAGGTGTAAAGGGGTGAAAGGGGAATTTGTGTTGGGGGTGAAAATTCACTCCTATATAGGTGTCAATAAAAAAATAGTGTTAGTGAGAGGTATAATAGTAGATACAATGAGAATGAAAGGTATAATGTTTTGATAGTAAAAGAATAATTTATCTTCTCAGATCTTGACACAAGTTTCCCCAGTACATAAGATAGCATATAATGTACTCTATTCCATGGTATCCACCTAATTCCATACCACCTAGAGAGGCAATGATTGAGAGTATATGTGCCCTATATTTTTTAGCCCATATGTGTCTTCTAATGGTTTTCCACAATTAGGAAGAAGGCATGTCATGAAATGTTTGTGCCCACCCAAAACTAAGCCTTACAAAGAATGTTGACACCTATGAAAAATACCATAAGTTGCTTCAAAATTTTATGATCTAGCACAAGAGCAAGCTATTAAGGGAGACTTAGCTTTTCCATTGGCATCTTTATGATTATATACACATATTTTTTGTCATAGTTTCAAAATACACATTTATGATAATATTCACATAGCAAGAACCTTGAAAGGCCATAAACCTTGCTCTCATTCTTCCTAGGTCACTCCTCAGGAGCCCATATCAATATTTGTGGGCTCTTTACAATAGCTTATCCACTGATGAGAAGGCTCCCCTCATTTTCTAATGGAATAAATTATCATATGCTCTTCTTGAATTGTAATTTGATGTAGTACGTTCAATATCACAAGGCATAGTTTGAGAGTAGAATTTGAGACTTGATATCCATAGAATCCAACTTATTGCAACACAAAATATAGAACCAACATACCAACCAAATCAACTTAGCTTTAATATGCACCGTAACCAATGTTTTCCCACGTGAATGGTGGAATTGAACTAACTTTTGGGGGTCCCTTAAATAGAAAACATGCACATACACAAATTGCTATGGTAGCCAACAAGGAGAAAAAAAATGGATGTTATGTGGCTCCATGATAGCCCGTCATCCTTGATACTCTCTTGGAGGAAAATCTTGCACACTCACCACATTTTTGAGGAAGCTTAAGTACCATTTTTTGAGACAAGTTTGTGTCTGAACCAAATTTTCAAATTTCACTCGCATTCAAGGAAGGTTCTTTCAAAATTGTTATTGCTAAATAAGCACTCATGTTATCTCCTAGTTTTCCTCTAGCTAATTGATTATATGAATGATTATTTCTCATTAAGGCATAAGCATATTTGGAAGTGGATTTTTATTAGATATTGTAGTTGCAAGTTCCACTTCAGATCAACAAAGCCTTCACAAAACCTTTTGTACAACTACCACAACACTACACAATTGTTGTTGGCCCTTCACAATAATGTGAGGAAAGCACCTTGCATCACTATGAAGGCCCCAAAAAACCATGTGGTGTTGTGGTGGTTGTGCAAAAGGACAACCACAACACCACATGATTGTTGTTGGGCCTTCACGATAATGTGGGGAAAGCACCCTGCATCACTGCGAAGGCCCAAAACACCATGCGGTATTATGGTGGTTGTGCAGAAGGACCACCACAACACCACACAATTATTGTGGGGCCTTCGCAGTGATGTGGGATTCTTTCCCTGCATCACTGTGAAGGCCCAACAACAATCGTGTAGTGTTATGGTGGTTGTGTATAAGGATTTAGTGATCTGAAGTGGAACTTGCAACTACAATATCTGATAAAAATCCACTTCCAAATATTCTTTTGATGGATGTTCATATCCTCATCCAGAGCTCCAATTCACACATAGGCAGGAAGGATGCTTTCAAAGGCTGAGGAGTTGGGCTTTACACCCACTAGTTTCATTTTATTAAAATTTTCTAGGGACTTTAAAAAAAAAAACCATTTTGAACATATCATTTAATCACCACATTCCATGATATCACATTTCTTTGAGGCATTTTTTGAAATAATTCACTTGCCTTGTCTATGCTTCCAAATTTTTGTGTATGTCTAACAAGGCACTTGTAACTACAACATATGACAAAAAAATCCCTACTATTATGCTTTGATGGATGTCCCTTCATTATTACTGGATATTTTATGTAGTGCACATTATTATAGTTTAAGCCTATTTTTCAAATTGTTTCATTTAGAATCACCAATATTCTCCACAAGAACATTGTCCTTGTTTAAAATGATGGAAATGGTTCACATCTCTTAGAAAATTTCTCTTGCAACAATCTTGGAGATGAATTTAGATGCATTGTGAAAATTAGAACATACTCGAAGGTTCTTAACTACTCTAATAGTTGTACCAGGGGCCATGTTTAACAAACCAAATGCAATTGCTAACTTTTCACTATGGTGGCAAATAAATGATTCTTTTTTATTTTATTCCACAACATTAAGTAAAAGTCTTGAATCTAGAAATACCCTGTTGCCTTCATATTCCAAGCCAATTTCTCCAATTTTGCATAGCTCTCCCATGTTTTTGGATGTGATCTATCTCTTATAATTTTTTAATTAATTAATCTTTTTGTTGTGTATGGACTTACTTTTTTAAACTTGCAATATACAATGCACTTTTATTCTTTCTAAATTGAGACTAATAGTAATTTCATTGGTTGTATTGAGGCACAACTTCATTCATGGCGGAAAAGGAAGCACCCTATTGCTCATATCAGATGAAAAGTTGCATATAAAGGAGGAAAGATTCTAGGGTTATTATTGACTGCATTGAAGGAGAAAGCTTCATATATGGGACACAATCAACACTCTCCTTCTTGTATTCTACACGTTATAGCTTTCTCCAGGAATATTTCCCATATTGTAGAAGTTTTAAGAGATGAAAGTGGCATGTGCTTGCATTGAAGGGATCCAAGCATGCATTTCCATCATTGCAAAAGTTTTTTGGAGAAGTTTATTTCTTGTCATTTATGTGCATTCTAACTCATATTTTCAGTCTTGTGACTAAAAATAAATATTGTAATACTCTATTTCTAAGAATTTTTCAAGCAAGATAGATATTTCAGCCTTGTGCAAGTTGTAATAACACCTTTCTTTTAATAAAGTTCAACGATTTTGCCTTCTCAATGGCTATCTTATTATGTGAAATTGATGATTGATGTGTATTTCTATGTTTTATGTTTAAATCCTCAAATATCAGTCAATTAAAATGACTAAATATACTACTAATTGACATCAATTGATAATTAAATTGACTAAATATACTACCAATTTACAGATTCAGTGAACAGTGAATAAATATGACTAAATATATGAACAGTGAAATTGGTGAATAAAAATGACTAAATATAATACCAATTGAGATAAATAAGTGAATAGTGAATAAATATGACTAAATATATGACCATGAAATCAATGAATAAAAATTACTAAATATATCAGTGAATAAAAAATGACTAAATAAGTGGCCAAATTATAGCAATCAATGACTAAATCAATGACTAAATATAATACCAAATCGATCAATCAAAACAATCAATAAATGTCAAAATGATTTAGTCATCAATTTGGTCACGTTATAAATGACTGGAAATAAACTACTAATGGTCACGTGATCCTGTTTGGTCATTTATATGCAGTTTTTAGTAGTTTTTTTTATCATATATTGTTGTTTCTATACTAGTGTCTGGAGAGTGATACAACAACTTTGTTTATCTTGTTTTTGGTCTTTTCTTTTGATTTATTTTATTGTCTCATCTTGATGACCCCTTGAGGATTTCGATAAGGATTTAGAGAGGAAGGAATGGGGCATGATCATTGATTTCGTATTCCTTACTTGTTGGATATTTTTTCAACGCGACCATGATGAATACTTGACTTGTGTGTGTGGAAGTCATTTTAGGAAACTAAAGTGGCATTGGATGTTTGGTTCTTCATACCTCTCTATGCACTGGTATGAAATTCTTTGAACTTCTAAACCATAGAATTATAATAAGGTTTTTGTATGTTTGGTATGAGAGAATATTCCTTATTTGTGGAGTCAAATTCCACACAATAGATACAAAGCCACCTTTGTCATTAATATTCTAGTGCATCATGTCTATTTGCTACATTAATAAGGATTTATATGATGAAAATTGCTTAGTATTTTCCATGAAGAAAAAAATTATTCATCATATTTTCATACATCATCAATATGTATCATTTATTCATGCATTCATTCACATCCTTCATCAATAACCTATGTATTTTCAATAATTGGATTAATATCATCAATTTATTCTATCTTCTAATCTTCCTAACATTTATTTTGACTAACATCCTCATCCTACATCATAACATCATTGGTACCACATGCATCCTGCAACCACAAACTCATTAGTATATCATAATCCATCATCATACATAATATATTATTTACAACATATCATCATATATCATCATATATAATCCTCATTATGCATATTATATCGAAGCATCCAAAAATATTAAAAATGATCATGTCCATATATCAATTATATCATAATGCATATCCATAATGTCATATCCATATAACATCAATGAATACATAATCATCATAAATATAAGGAACATCATAGAACATCTCATAACACATAATAATGTTGTTTAAAATTGTGTCATCTCTCATATATCATCAAAAAATAGATAAGGTGTCATAGTACATCATCAATAAGTGTGTGTGATACATATCAAAAGGGTCAATATAGCCCATCCCCAACCAATTGGTGCTAGTCTATGGAACTCTACAACTACCCTCCTCAAATCTACCTTCATACCCCATACATTGACCTCTCTAACTGTTTGGGTATACCATGCATGATAATCATCTACTGGAATAGTTTGTCTCTCTTTGAACTAGAAATGGACCCTATCTAGAAGATATATCTAAAGAATAGTATACACTCACCCTATCAGATAATGCATCTGGTGATAGTAAGTGAGATGATCTTGATCATCATCCCATGCCTTAAAATCAAGGTATGGTCTCCAGATGAACTCAGTTATATTGGAAAATACTTCCCTCCAATACTGAAGCTAACTTGGCTTCCTATAATGTAACCAATCATGATATATGTATGAATAGATATCATGAGCATCCCACTCATGAAAACCCTAAGGATGTGTGATGAAAATACTCTCCCATGCCCACACATGTAGTATACTGAAATCTGCTAAAATATTGGTGCCATTGCAATAGAATAATTGATGCATATCATGATATAAATGGACTAACACACAGGGTCCCCATGCATATTAGGTCCCCTCCTCCATCATACTCTCAATGCAAACACCCCAACCAACTAGAAATATTTGAGACCTCTTATCAAGCATTAGTGGTACCATAACCAATCCAACCAAAATAATAACCATCTCATCTGCATCTCCTAAAAAAGGAGTCAAGTCCATCTATGAGTCTACAATAGCAAGTTGTCAAATGCCTAGTAAGCTCTCCATGGATCTAGTGCCTTGGTCTACATCATACACAACCATCTCACCATGGATCAGATTCCAAAGAATTTTCCATACATCCTCAAGTGTAATGTGCACTCACCAGTAGGAATATGGAATGTGGCAGTCTTTGACCTCCACCTCTCCACCAATGCTATCATCATAGCCTTGTGAGATCGAATCTCAGGCATATATGTGATATAATCAATACCAACCACCTAAAGAAACTAGATCTCAAGATCTTGTATATGGGCTATCCTATCAAGTAATCATGATCTACACACTCGTGCATACAAAGGATGAAGTGTAGCCTACAATAATTTAACCCACAATATCAATTTGATAAAAATTTGGTAGTTGAGTCTATAGTCAAATTTTGAAAATGCGAGCATCTTTTTTTTCAACCATGTTGTATTTTTGCAAATGTGGGTCTGTTTTTGTAAACATGTCACCCTTTTGCAATAGTGACTCTATTTTGTTGCAAGTGCATCACTCCTTGACAATAGCGATGAACTCCTAAAAAATCTATCCATGTGGTTGAATTTTGTAAAATCGAACATGCAAAGGCATCACACTAGTGCAAAAATGATTGATTTGAGATATAGAACTTCTCTAAGGAAACCACGAATATTCTAAAACTACAACTATGATAAAACCATGTCAAGTGTGACAATCCTAAGGATTTTCATGTTTGCAAGTCCTACCTTTGGATAATAAATGCAAGTACAAAAATAATGTGAAATTGTAAGTTAGAACTTTGCATACTGTAACCCCTGTGTCGGTTGGTTGTTAGTACTATCTAACCATGTCAGAATGGTGTGGAGCTCCAACAATCCTTTCCATAGAAAAATTTCATTCATAAGACTGGATCTCTAGAGAGAAAGAATCTTGAAAGGTTGAGTGTGTAAATGAGGAGTCTTTGAACCCTAATTTCCTATTTAAGCCCCCCAAACCCTAGGATTTGCTCGCGATTTCCCTCCTAGTTTAATTTTTGAGCATCTTGAATCATTCAGATCCTTATCTACAACCCCTAGGACTTGATTTTTCATCCTCTTCGCATTTTAACTAGTCTCGAACGTTGTCGTGAACCTGACTTGAAAAAAATATTTTTATGGCCAACCTCTCAAGGGGGCAGCCCAGTGTCCTATTGTCATCCTATCGATCACCAAGGCACAATGGGGAATCTTTAATAAAATTTCAATCTTGATTTGAGTATCAATTATCTTTGAAACAATGTAGCAAGTGCATTGTATCAAAGAGGGGAAAAATGTAGACATGTAAAAATGTCTAATGAATATTGCACATCTTGAAACTGCATTTTTCCATCATTCCCATCATTTCCATTATCATCAGTGCGTTCATCATAATTTCATTTAATTTGCATTACTAATCCATTTTTAATATCATTTAACATCATTTTCATCAGTTAACATTAATTTAGATTCTATTGATTAAATAATCTTGAATTATGTAATTAATTCATCATTTCATTATTAATTATCCCCTCCATCTCCCTAGTTAAATAATTTTTTATTATTTAATTAGATTCATTTAATATTTTTTCTAATGCCATATAATTAAATAATTTATAATTATTTAATTCTCCTATTTCCCTCCACAAAGCATATTCTTGAGGAATATTCCTTTTCAAAAATATCTTTGACTTTTCTTGTCTCAAGCATTATTAGCCCTTCATCTTGAGATCTAATGAACCACCCTTGATCATGAGATATCCTAACTATTTTCCTACAAATGTGGGGATATTTTGAGTTCTAACTAATCCTATCCCTCCATATTCCTTGATCATCTCTCCTTTGTGGGTGTTAAGAAGCAATCTTGACCCTTCTTTGTGGGCATTGAAACTCAATCCAAACCTTCATTTAGTTATGAAAATCTATATAATCAGCCTCATTCCTTTGTATTTTCCACCTAGAACTTGCATAAGGATATCATGTCATTTTGAGTTTTTGAGAGAATTCATCATATCATTGTATCATCTAGGTCATCATATTCATGAGCTTTTGCAACAATGGAAGGCTAAGTGTTGAGCAATCCAACATCACAAAACACCAAGCTTCTCCAACAATGGGATGGTAATATTGTATTCTTGTTCTATGATTTCATGTATTTGATTTGATATATGCTAACATTTGTGAGTGTTTTCATAGCTTGAATTGTAATCAAATCTCATTGGTAAGTGGGGTTTTGAGAATTTTATGATTTGGGTCTTTGAATTTCTAACCCTTTTGAAGAATTCTTGTTGTTTAATCCAATTCCTCTTTTACCCTAGGTTACAGGTACAAAACCATTGAGATGTGAATGGATATACTATAATAGGATACCTACAAAAACTATATTTTCCAGTTAGTTGTAAAGTAGTTTAATCTAATTTCCTTATGAGAATTGGTGATTGGGACAATATATACCCCTGCAAAATCATTTTATGTCATAAAATAGAGATGAAATATTAGTAAAAATGATGAAAATGTATTTTAGAAAGACAAGCTAATATAACCCTAATAAACGATGGAACAATTAAAATGCAAGATAAAATTATTGAGATGTAAAACACAAATGCCAAATTAAGATAGAGTGACTAAGACATCTAATCCACAACATTAATGGTTAATTATCCACACAAAGAGAATTTAAGTTAGTTTTAGTAGTATAACAACCTACAAAATCCACTACTTATAAAAAAATTGAATGTTAATAAATTATAAAACACTAGAAAACGTGTTAGTGAATGTTAAACATTCATTATCACTTTCAATTACACATTGGGATCCACATCCCTTTTTACTAATCAAGTTTGTATGTATAAGTGTTTTCTATTTGTAGGTTACAAATTCATGGTTAAGTAATTTAGTTTATTTTAGGATGTTCATTCATTTGTCACTTTCAATTGCACATATTTCTAACATGCGCAATGGGATCCATGTCCTATTTTACTAATCAAATGTGTGTTATTTAGTGTTTTATATTTGCATGTTACAATTCATTGACTGTTTTCTAGGCCCATCAGTTCTATCATATCATTTTACAATAGCCTAAAACAAACTAAATTGTTCAACCACTATCAACAACAAACACTCAAGATTAGGTATGTAAGAGATCAATAACAATATAAGTATCTAATTACAACCCATATTAATCTCCTAGTTACACTATTAAAAGTGGTTTTACCTAGTTGCTAAAATGATGTTAGTGCTCAATTTTATATCATAATGTTGCTTTCAGAATATTGATGAAAATGGCTTGGGGGACCTCCAATTTATATATTTTTGGAGGTTTGAATGAATGGCTAAGATGGAAAGAAGGGATGAAGGGATCAAAATGAATGAGAGTTATCAAGGAAAGAGAGTTGGAAAAGTAGAAAATATGGATTAGTTGGAAAGGGTGGCTCCATGATTGTAGGAGAATCAATGCTGGAGATTGGATATGGGAGAAAGTGGATGATGTGGATTTTGTGGGGTACTAAAAGGTACCTTGGAAGAACTTTTTAAAAGGTAAATCTTGGATTGTCCCATACTTTCAAGGACATGGGGAACTAAAAATTTAGATTTATTTGAAAAGAGAGATCTTCCCCATGCTTCAAGTACCCTAGCCAAATTTTAAATTAAAAAATAGTTGGGTCCACGAAGAGGGGAAGTTTTAGCCAAAAAATGGTCCAAATTTGGCAATATGCTTGATGGACTTTTTTTCTGAATCAATCTATGAAATTAAAACCCATTAGATAATATGATGTCTAGTTTCCAAATATATAATTTTTATTAAGATTGGATTATATTTGTTATTTTTTAATTAATTTCTAATAAAACTAGCCCATAAACTTGAAATATTAGGTTTTTATTTTTAATAACTTTTTTTTGGTTAAGTTTCTTGTAAAAACAATTATATGGCATCAATCTTCAGACAATTCTCTACACAATGAAAAAAAAAGATTCAAAAAATGTTTCGTTTACACCCAATTATGTTGTCCGTACACGTTGATTTTTAAAAACATAAATTAAGACCAATAAAAATTCAATTAAAAAAATAATATTACAAAAAAAAATTCTCATCAATTTTTATGTTGTTAGCTCTCTTTCCCTAAAAGGAATTAGCAAAATACTTTTATTTGGGTCAAAAAGTGGTGTCTGTACACGTGCATGGTATGGTAAAAAAACAGGGACTTTTAAAAAGTGGTTTCTATACATCCCTATCAAAATTTAAATTCTATCATCTGGGTATTTGAATAAATTGCATATTTGTAAACTAGATTCAAAATGCTAAATTTCATATTACTGGATTTTTTTAAGATTCATTGTGTAAGTGCCTCAAATTTTCAGTCCAAGTGTGACAAATTCTGAAAAACAGCAAAAACACCCACTTTTTGAGCCTTTTGTGGACCCAACTTCTTGCATCAGCCCTGAAGATTTATCCATGCCCTCAAATACCACTTTTCATGTACATGTATATATACACGTTATGGCAAGTGGATCCTCGTGGGGACTCAGGTGGGTCAAATCATAGATTAATCATTGATAAAACCATGTGGACATGATTAGAGAGTGATTAGATGAAAATGAAGGATTGGGCTAGATAATGAAAATCAAAGAAAATAGTAAATTAAATAAATAAAAATATTTATTTAATTTGGAGAGAAGGGGGTAAAGGGTCTAGGTAAATAATTATCAAATAAATATTTACCAAGGTTAGAATTTAGGGATGAACAAGAAAAATAATTTTAGATGAGGAATAGGGATATTGGGATTAGTAGAAAATATTAATTAAATAATAGAAATAATATTTTATTAATATAGATGTTGAAAAATAGGTTAATTGATCAAATGTCAATAATCAATTATGGAAGAAATAATCAAAATTGACAAAGTCTCAATTTCAAGTTTCTACAAGGATCATTCAATAAATCCCAGTTACATTTACATATAGTGGTAAACAAATCTTAAAATGAGTAATGGTGCATGTTATATATATTTGTTGGTTCTTGGAATTTTTGAGTAAAAAATTAATGATTATGTTTTGAAATTGATCATCATCTAAGCTATAACTCATATTAGTAACTAGAACTATAAATCACAATATGCATTGTTTAATTAGATATTCCCTTCTATTCAATGCTTAAGGTCTATAACATGTGTCTTAGGTTCGATACAATAATAAAAAAAATCATGAAAGAGCTAGCCAAATTATCAAAGGAAGTGATAGATGCAATTGGTAATGAATAAAATCTAGAGAATAATAGATACTCATAAAAATAATGGATGAACATAATCTAGATGCACTATAAATTCCATAACGGATCATGTTTAACACCATATTTTTAGAGAGAAGGTTTCATAAATCCACTTGATGTAGGATAAGTCAAAATTTCACGTGCTAAAGGAATTTGCAATATCAATTTGATAAGATCTTTCTATTTAAATGTTTTCTCAAATTAATTAATGTTCTCTTTTAGGTGTACCATCTCAGTAATGAGACAATTCACATAAGGGGATATATAAGTCTCAACATTCCCCATATCCATATGTATATGAATATCATTTGTAATAGTAAGAGAGGGTAAGAAATATGTATAATCAACCAATAACACATTTGAAAATAAATATTGATACCTACTCTCCTCAGTGTATTAACTTATATTTCATTCTTTATTGCATTTAGTATAGAAATAAACTAGATTACTAATAAAATACATAATTGTAGTTACTCTAATCTAATTTAAATTTTGAATGCAAGAATTGGGAATGAAAATTAGAAATGAAACTAAACTATAGAAAGAAATAAAACTATGAAATGGATAATGAGTGCTTAAAAAGGTGGAATTGTATACTAAAAATAGAATCGAGTAGTTGGGAAATATGTCTTTATAATTTTTCTTCCAATTTTAAATGTTGGTGTTAATACAAACATTATCAAACTAGTTAACTTTCAAACTTTTTTTAGTTAAAGTCATATTCACACTAGTTAAGTCCTAACTTAGGGGTGTTTTAACTTTTTGTCTCACCTCATGTGAATGAAACACATGCAATCAACTTTTGAGGCACCTAATTCATGAGCACATGAAACCTAAGTAGTCACACTCATCCTATGCACATGATACACAAGGCACACATGTCCTATGCACATGCAAGGTGGTTAAAATCCACAACTACCTTCTCATCTCACCCATTTTCTATATAATCATGGGGTTTATATGTAATTGCAAGTATTTTGAAAGATTGTACATATTGTATGAATAATATAATTATATTTTGGATTGTTTTAAATCTTTTGTAGAAGGCATATCATTATTTTGTAGGATATAATTGATTGTGAGTGTAAAATAGGTGACTCCAATATGGTATTAGAGCCCTAAATATATAAGAACCTTCTCAAAATAGAGGGCTCTAGTTAGGATATTTCATATGTTGTTTCCTAGAGTCAAATTGACCTCACTATTGTATTTAGAAGTGTAGAAAAATAAATTTTGACATATAACACTTCATCTTTTGGAGACAATTTTGTTTTGTGTTTATTTTTAGTGGGCTCAAATTTTGAGGAAAGAAAATCCACACAACCATATGGATACATATGACCATACAATTATCCACCATTACACAATTTCAAGAGAATATGCTTTACAAAAAATGACTTTCTTCTATGTAGGTATTATCAAAATTTAGTTTTTAAGAAGTTTTTTGGATTTAAGAAAATGAAAAAAGGGGTACAATGCCATTTGTTGCCTATGAAAGTACTACATAGGGTTGATATCAATGGTGTAGAATCCTATAAAAAATAATTTGTCATCTCTTGTCATCCTCATCATTGGCAGTAGTCCTCCACGTTGCTATTGCATCATCACAAACACCCCACTACAACCCAACAATTGCTTCGCTTGGAAAAATTATCTACTACCACCATCGATGGGTTGCTCATCTTGATCATGCCACCTAAAGACCACCACCCTATTTCAAATGTATTTTTTAAAGAGTTGTTTTGGATTTTTATAATTTTGACTCTAAATAGGAAATCAATATATGAAAACTTTAACATTTTGGATTGTTAGATTTTTTTCAAATAGGCATAAAAAAACTAGTTTCAAGCACTACATTGTGGTTTAATTTGTGATTACTCATTTTGATATTTCAAAAAACAAAATCCAAATACCTTCAAATAATTTACACATATTGCTATATAATTTTGAACATGTTTAAAACACTTAAAATCAATAAATATTTTAACATTGCAAACGGTTCTACTTTTTTACAATACAAAGTTGCCAAGGGCATAGAGTGGGATGTGGCATGTTTGTGGGATTCCAAGCCTTGCTTTCAATATTGAATGTAGGGCATGTGTAGATGTAGGTTTCTTTTCCTATTGCATTATGAAACTCCTAAGGTATTTTTTTTTATTATTGAAAAATATTAGAAGCAGATTAATTCTTGACCTCCTCTACTTCTAATTAGACATAATATTTTTGTCATTCTTTAAAAAAATAGAGACACCCTTGACCAAAGAAAGAAACATCCAATAACTATTTTTTGTAGCTCTTGTTTAAAAAAAAATTAAATATGTAAAAGTGAAAAACATTACCAACTTCATCAAATATTTCTACTAGTAGTCAATTTTCAACACATTATTATTGTCAATTTGTCTAGAAGAAAATATAAATTCCTGCTCATAAGAAGAGACTAACAAGAGAGTAACTATATGATGCCAATATCTTGGAGTCAAATGGGTCTCACCATTATGTTCAAAAGGTTGGGGAAATGAATTTTGATATGTAACACTTCATATTTTGGAGTCAACTTTTTTCAAGTGTCTATTTTGGGTAGGTATAAATTTCGAGGCAATAATTTTTTTACAATCAACAACCATTACCTAGTTGTACAAGAATATTCTTTGCAAAAAAAAAGAATTGTCTCCTATATAGCTATTACTAAAAAATAGTTTTTAAATCTTTTTGGATTTAAAAATAAAATCTTTAAAGAGGATGGAATTTGCTACCCTCAAGATAACAGGATCTCAAGGAGAAAATTTAGCTCTCAACTACCTCAATTGACTTGACTCAAGTGAATTTAAAATATAAATGCTTTCAAATTAAAATCTAAGCTAACTTTAACAATGAATATAACTGAAAATCTCAAATAACTTGCATATACAAAATGATAAAAATATTTACTCTAAAGGAAATGAAAGTAGAGAATATACAAAGTGTAATACCATTCAAATGAAGTCTCGGCCTTGGACACCAATGCACCACGAAGATGTCCGTGCACCTGCACTATTGTCTATACAAATCAAGCCTAGAAACTGCCAGAGTGAGGTCCTCTATTTGCTTAACCTATCCAACACCTGCACACATAAGGACATGAAAAATGTTGGGTTTGTATAGGGTATTTCCTCAGTAAAACCCCTTCTTTGATATTGGATAGTAAATTTGGATTACTCATTTTGTTATTTCAGCAACCAACCTCCAAAACCCTCCAAAGAACTTACACATATTGGTATATAATTTTGAATAGATTTAAAGCAATTAAAATTAACAAATATTTTAACATTGCAAATGGCTCCATTTTCTTTTATTATACAATGTTGTCAAGGGCATGGAGTGAGACCTGAAATATTTCTAATTATTGAAAAGCATTAGAAGTATATTAATTTTTTACTTCCCTTGATTTTTGATTAGACACACTCTTTTTGGCTTTCTAAGAAAATAGAAACATTCCTGACCAAAAAAAGCAACAACTAATAACTATTTTTTTAACCCTTATTAAAAAAAAATTAAATCTATAGAAGTGAAAAACATTAGCAACTCTATCAAATATTTAAATTCGAGTATAATTTTCAACACACCATTATTGCCAATTTATCTAGATGAAAATAATAATCTTGCTTATAAGTAATGACTAATAAGAGAGTTATATATGAACCAATATCATAATAAAATATTTATAATAATTGTGAACAACTTCTTATATATTAAGAACATGAAATTTCCTCAACACATGATATCAATTGTGAGATTTCTAAACCTTGATTGTGTAACAATTTTTACATCAACATTTGATATCATACTCCATGATCCATCATGAGGATTAGTGCTAGAAAATATAATGGAAGAAAAATAGAGGATCAAAGCTAGAGAAGAGAGTGGAAGAAAAGAAGATTAGAGTTAGAGAAGAGAGTGAAAGAAATGTAGCAAACCAACATAGTTATAATTTTGTCTGTACTTTTCTTCCATTCTCTTCTCTAACTCTAATCCTAATGGTAGACCATAAAGTATGATCCAAAACATTGATGTAAAAATTGTTATGAAGTCAAAATCTAAAAATCTTACTATTAATTTCTTATGTATTTATCTTTACCATTCTTGATAAGGAGGTATTTTCCATAGCGTGTCAAATTGTGATATTGCTATCAAGATTCAACCATGTAGTTTTACGAGTCAAACTCATTGACCCATGTTTCATGAGTAGTGGTTCACAAGAACCCATATCTCATGATAATTAATGGTCAACTTAGCACTCATTCCGGGGAGGTCACCCATCCAGTACTACTCCAGCTCAAGCATACTTAACCACAGAATTTTTCCCCAAGGTTAAGCCCAATTAGCTTGCAACTCCATTTGCAAAACCTTTATCAAGTACTGTACCTTATGAACCATTCATTATAGAGCTCATGTAGTTCATCAATTGATAAATAAGAAGAACTATTTTCCACAACGTATCAAATTATGATATTGCGATATTTACTATTCTTATCATTAAAAAATATTTTATATTTTAATATTTATTTTGTCTCAATCAATACTTTGATCCTCGACAACATTCATGACTGCTTATTTTATTGTAATTCAAATATAGTTCCATTAGTTTTCTACATATATCCTGGCCCAAAGCTACATCAAAATCAGCAAGATTGGAGGGCAGTCCATACACAAGATCTTTCACGGCATGTAGTGACTGTGATCAAATCTTCACAGATTAGGAGGGCCCAGGCCTCCGTAGAAATCCAACGCTGATACTGTGAATGGTGGGAAACCCAATGTTTTGAGCTTTTTTTCAGGGCATGTAAAATCTGTTTGTATCCTCCCATTCCAAAAGCTGTCGTCTGTATGAATATAAAATCCAGTTGTGTAGTCCTGGTACAGAGTAACAGGATTATCAAGTCAATGATTCAACTCTCCCGCCCATTGGCAACTGGTAAGCAAGTCTTTATTTTGTTTCCTTCTTAATGGAAATTTAAGTAACAGTTAAGATATTTTAAGTGGCTGTCGTATACTGCTGTTAAATCAAAATAACTTTTCATCAGTTTCTTGGTGGAAGTATATAGATTCACGTTTGGCTCTGTGCAGAAATTATGGGTTAACAAATTGAACAGTTTCTGCAAATTGAAATTCATACACAACTAGCAATACCACCTACGTTTATGCTATGACAAGGACTGGAGACATTAGGTGGGTTTGTTTATGTGCATTACCATTTGAAATTTAAGGAAATTAGGGGAGTGCGTTCAATAATTGTGCATCTTAACTTCATTCACAAAATCTTAGGTGTCAATGTGGAACAATTCTATTTTTTTAATTATTTTATAGCGATTTATTCCGTTAGTTGACTGCTTAAATCCAAGGTTTGAAATTGTCATTGTCAATTTTGATGCCTCATTTCAGAATTTGATCTCAATAATTTTCATTAACTTAAATTTGAAATTAAAGTTTAAATAAAATTTATAATTTAATTATAAAAATATCATGTAGATGAAAATTATGATAAAATCTACATTTTAAGGGGGGTTTTTTCATTTTGACTAAATTCTATAGAGACAAGTTTATAATGGTTGCTAACTAAAATTAGAAATTTAGCAAGTTGTTGGATGAAACGACAAAGATGCTAGATACTAAAGTTGAACTCTTATATAGATAGAGTAATGAAGAATTGTAACCAATTTCTTTGGATAACAAAAAAAGAAGTTATGATAATCAACTTATGCAAACAAAGGATAATAGTGTGTGTTATGACTTTTCTTCATGGATCTCACTAGGGATTGATTCCTCCATTTAAAAAAATAAAAATAATATATAATATTGATTTGAATATTGTTAATTATAAATTTTGATTTTATAATAGATACCAATATTATTTTCAAAATAATTGAGAAGATAAAAAAACATAAAATTTTAAGATAAAAGAATTAAGTAATAATATATAATTATTTTAGGTATAAAAGTTTTTTAGAAGTAATTCATCAATATGTAGAAGAATAAGGAATGCTTTGACCAATACATAATACCTTAGAATTTGAAAAATTATTATTTGTATGTCTAGACCACTTATGCAAATGTCAAAATAATCCTCACAGTTGTGAATCTAACCCAAGCTTGTGAATATTAACTTTGTTTTGTAGATTTGATCTTGACTATACTCTTATACTTGTTTTTGAGTTTGCCTTGGAATCTTATTACAATGTCAAATCCTTGGATTTGATTGAATGGTTTTGATAAAATTGAAAGCATTTCAAGCAATCATACAGTATGCCTAGTCATATGTAATTATTGATGTCATGTTGATGATATGCTCTAAAGGTCATGCAATGCGTAAAAGAGCTCTCTAGATAATTAATAATGTATGGATCCTAAATGATGGATCCTTATTAATGAAGTAGGGTCTATCCATTTACACAACACCATGTCAAAAATAAAATAACCTATTTCATGCTCAAGTTGAAAAATAAATTCTACTAAGAAGGGAGATGACTTTGGCCCAAAATTCATATTTGAATTTGAAAGTTCAAGGATGATTTTCATGACCATGTGAATTTGAACTAAATGTAGGAATGAATAAAATCATATTTATTTTAGACTCTTTGGATGCATGAGGATATGATTAGGTTAGTTTCAATTTTTTGCAAACTTTTATACAAAATATGTCACTTGTACACTATCCATTTTATTAGAGACAACATAGTCAAAGTGAGTCCAAACAAAGGGGGAAAGTAGAATATATGCAATTTTCATCTTTACATTTTTCATACACTTTGACTTGCCTTTGAACTACTATGAAGATGCATGTCAAATTAAATAAATAGTCAACATGAAATTAAATATTTAGACACTAGAAAAAGGGTATAAATAAGAATAATGAATTGTATACATTATCCTTACAATGAACAACCCATCTTGAAATTAGTCAACACAAAAGAAAAAGTTTCAATGACTAGCATTTGCAATTCATTTAAAATAGGCATAAACAATAATTACTCAATAATATCGATGAACAAAAAAGTAAAAAAAGAAAAGAAAATAGAAATAGACATTTTTTGAAGAATGAAGGGGGCATACATCTATTGTTAAAGGTAAAGAATGAAGTTGTAAACATGACATGAATCCATAAAGAACATGATGTTGTAAATGCCATGAATCTTATAAAAGAGCATGAAGCTTTAAATTTGGCATGCAACTCATAAAAGAGCATGAAACTATAAATGTGGCATGAAGCCAATAAAAGATCATAAAGTTATAATGGCATGAATGATGTCACTATAATCATAAACATAAAGGAATACTATTGTGATATATTCACCTACCAATTGGTTACATAGACTTGGAGCATTGTTAGAGTATGCAAAAAATAATGATAGCTTAGATATAGTGCACAATAGACACACTTATTTGATAAATGGATAAAGTATAAAACTAAGATAATAAGGATAACTTATAAGAAAGAGAGATAAGCACACAAGATTGTATGACAAGAATTGACCCAACATAAAATGCATTAACAAAAAGATCAATATAAATGAATAAATAAATAAACTAAAGGAGTCTAGACATATATGAAACATAGAGGAGGAAAATACTATTGGTATTAGGTGCATCATACACATTACAAATCCCAATATTTGGAATATTTTTTTATTTATATTTGTTAATTATTTTGACCTCATTAGAGAAATGAGTATCCCACTTTGACATACCATATTTTCTCATGTGTCAATTATCTTAGAATGTATGTAATAATTTTCAAGAGTGTCTAAGGTCCCAATTTCATTGTAATATGTGGGAGTCACTTATGAAAAATTCTATGACACATGCAAGAGCACGATTATAGGAACTTACAAAGTGGACTAGAAATTTTGACTTACTTATGATGTAACATAGATTATATTTCTAAAGGTAAATGGCAAATAATATCCTCAAATGGAATGTGAGTCATGATAATTATTACCATGTTATTTATGGAACATCTTTTGGCCCATGTTAATGCCTTTTGGTTAGTTTTTGGGTCACCTTGAAGCATTAATGAGTCTTCATTAGAAGTATATTGCTATTTTTCTTGTAGAAGAGTAGGATGTTAATATCCAATGTAAGAAAAGAGCATAGAAGTGTATTCTAACTATTGTTTTGTTGAATAATAAATTGGTTGTCTGCTTTGGATTGTGATTTTTTTTAGTTTTAAAAGGTTTTCCCCATGTATATAAATATAGCTTCTCTTTTGTCTAGGATTCTCCTTGTATTCTCTTATTATTTTTCTTAAGTTATTATTTTAGATGGCATCGAGATGATAATTTTTTGTAGGCACAAGGTATTTATTGCTTCCCTCTAAGGGTTAGTGTGATAAATGATTCTATATCTCACTTCTAATTTATGGTCATAGTTTCTTTGCACTTGTATTAGATTTTTTGACTAATAAATTTTATGATATAAGAGGTGCATATAGGGTATTATTTAACATTTGGTATCAAATACAAGGTATTTCCAAGACTTTCATGTACTTTGATTGACTTCCATGTTGCTTGCAAGTGGTTTCATGTGATTCTCATGTACTTCTATGTTGTTTGGATGTACTTTCATGTACATGTACATGTTTATTACATATGATTGCATATAATTGCATGCACATGTATGTTTCTTGCATATAGTTGTGCATATTGGTTGTGTGTGTATGTGTGTCATTGCATGTGATGAACACATGATTTATTTCTAGGTATCCTTCTTTATTAATTTATTAGCTTGATAAGCTTGAGAAAATATGTAAGAAGGAGCCAACTAATCATTAATCCTTATTTGAGTAGAAGTATTATAGTTGACCTAGATTTTTAGGACTATAATATTGTATTCACTTGAAGGACAGAGAAGGTTGAACAATATGGAGTTTGTCATGTGGTTGAATGTTACATGGTATTGACTTGGAGCTCATGTTTGATGTGTGGAACAAGTGTCTTAAATGTTGGCTAAGAAATTTAATCATGTGGTCATATACAATAGAGTGCTAATGTTGGGTACCTATCTTTCACTCCCAAGTCACATGGGAGAGTACTAATTTTTTGGACTCCATTTTGGCGTACTTATGCTAGTACTTAATTTTAATCTAGGCTAGCACTAAAAGGAATAGTTTATTTTCCCTTAAATACATATAGGCTATGGGGTTTCTCATTATATGACCTAAATATTTTAGAATAGCCATGAGTTCTTGGATAGAATTTTGGACCTGATGAATGGCTATACCTATATGTTTTAAACTCTAGTTAATCGGATCTATGGTTTGTATAGATTTTCTATTTAAATTCTATGGCTATACTTATTTGTGGCATTCCATTTATGTAGTTTAATTTTATTGGTGTCTTAAAAATTGTGGGCCTTCCAAATGATAAGTGGATTCATATTTGTATGCACGTTTCTCAGATGGATGGTTTTGTAGGTTTGAAATCTTAACCAAAATCTATACATTTTTTTTCAAATTGTGAATTAATTGGGGTGTATCTAGATGCAAGATACTTTTAGGTTTGCATGTATTATTTGGGGAGGTTGGTTGTTACTTCTCAATGTGGAACTTTTGGTACATGATCATCTACTCAACACTTTCATGGTTGTTCATGTTAGATTCGTAAACTATGGTTGTCTCCAATTATGGATTTTTGACATTTTGGATATGACTTCTAAGTTAGATATAATAATCTACATTTTATTTGTTGATTCCTTTAATTTTGTTTCTATTGATCTAGTTTTGAGTTTTCATGATTTTGGGTCTACAATGTTTAATGGATCTATGTTATGCACTATTTCAAGTTCTGTGAGTTTTTAGTTTCCTTGGTTTTGAGTTTGAGCACTAGCCATGTTTTTTGTCACCCTTGGATGCTATTTTTGTGCTAGTTATGTATTACTAATATTCCTACATATTATATGGAAAACTCAAATTTGGGCTAATTATACCCACAAATATTTGATGTTTCATATGTTGTATTTTGGTAACAAGTTTGGTATAGATTATTTAGATGCCATGGATTTAAAAATTCTAGTTGAGTGGTCCTTAGGCTATCATTATGAATTATCTCATTGTAAGAGTGATATAGTGATATGGATGGATGAATTTATTGTGATTTATGTTTGATTACCTTGGAATGTTTGTGAAATTCCTATAGGAGTACATTGTGCCACTTATAATTGTATCATATTGTAACCTGTAATAGCTATCATCTTTTAGAAATCCCAATTTTACTTTTCCCTTAGGAAACTCTTGGTATTGTAGTTGAGTTATTTGATTGTGGGACCGCAAATGATCTTCAATTAGGATATTTTCATTAGGATGTCATAGTTATATTTGTATCACCTATAGTGAGAGATTTGGAAATGATAATATAATGTGACATGGAGGGTTATAGATATATTTTTTTTCTAGTATTTGAATGAAATGGGTGTTCTTAGGAGAAAATATATCTATTGGAAGTAGATGATATTTCATGAGGAAGATGCAAACAATGATGTCATGTATGGTTGTTATATTATATATTGATCATGTAGAGGGAGCTTCAATAGTGGCTTGTGGTAATTTTATATTTGTGTTATATGATCATTTTTATTATATACTTCTAGATATTACAATTTTGCAATTAGACTTTATTATGAGATAATTATTTTTCAACATGTTTCTACTAATTAAATTTGGGTAAATACAGAGTTTTCTTAATTATGGGGATCATCTATTAGAATGGTGACTCCTTGATTAGGTTTCAATAGAAGGACTAATGATATTTAACTTGGATTTTGTCATAAGTTCAACATGGATCTAATGAGGAAATTATTAATGGAGTATGTGTGATCTAATGCATCTTAGGAGAGTCAATATCGCTTTCCACTCTTCATCACTTAGTAGATAATTATCTAAGAGCAATTACCAATTTGACAATCAAACATGTTTTTCACATCCTTTTATTTTCTCATGGGAATGAGTCTTAAGTTGTGGATGTCAATTATTGATTTCTTATTTGAGGATCACATGGAATTGTATCGGTATCCTTTATTTTAACATGGGAATTAGCTCTAGAGTGATATGTGGACTAAGCTTTAGAGTGAGAGTGCATTGCCAACTAAGCTCTATATTCTCTAGAGTGCACTACAAAGTATTGGTTTTTAAGTGTAGAGGATGGTTTTGGGAATATTACATTGTCATGGGTATTGTTGTTGGTTTGATCTTCCATCAATTGTTATTATTACATCCTTGAAATATTATTGATTTATTACTGCTAATTTTATCTTAGAGTTGAATATTTGAATGTTGTCAAGGATTTTTGATTTAGAGGCTTAAAAGTGAGGATCTTAGTTATCACATATTGAGCACTTGGTGCTATTGGTAGAATCAAATATATTATGTGATATGTTTTTAATTTTCTCTCTCTATGATATATTGCTTCTTCTTATAGTTTTTTATTCACATAACATTAGAATTGAAATTTGTGTGGAGCTCTTGTCATCACTAGGTTTGCAATTATACACTATTATTATACTTAATTTATTTAGCAATAATATGTTGGATATTTAATATTTTTTATGATGTTAATAAATTAGGATATTGGAGGAGAAAATAGATGAGAGAGTGAGAAAAAATATTTCGAGTATGTTTTTTTTGTAGCATTTTATTGCAATGTGTAAATTAGTATCTATATTCTTTGATATAGGTTTTGATGAAATGAAAAACAACTTTTACGATAATTGTATTAGTGTAAATTATGTTTCTTTGGTTGGTACTACGTAAAATCACAAATATGTGTCACACTTTTTGCCAACAAAACTATTTCTAGAAAGTTGGTTTCAACCAATACGAACATGCTTAGATATGGAGCATACATGGACTTTTTTTGAAGCCTATTTCAATGAATGTGTTTCAACCAAAACTAACATAAATAAAAATAAATAAAAAATAGAAGTGGGTATTCACTTGAACCTTCTCAAGAATAACCCTTTTCTCATAATCCACATGCAGCTTGTGACCTCCCCAAGTGTCCAATGAGGTAGGTTTATTTAAATCTTAAAATAATTTTCAATATAATTCAAAATCATCATATGATTTATATCATAATGTATATGAGCCATATTGTATATATATTTTTTATATGGTTTACATAGAACATATGTGGTTTGTTAAAATATATGTAGTGGCCAATAAAGTATCCATCATCTTGATGTACTTATTCTGCATAAAATTGACAATAACTTATGTAAACTATAGCTCCATTTTATAAAAAAACACATATAGACCATCTCTCTACCCTCTTCTATATGATATGAATTTTTATAATTTCTCCACCAACAAGTTTTTTTATTCTAAATTTTTTTATCATAGGTTTCTATTTTATTAATGGTACACTTCTATATGACTTAATATTAGTTACTGCTCAAACTTTTCCTAGGGGAATATGACTCAAAATAGTTATTTGTGGCATTTTATCGATATTTCAAGCTCCCTAGTGCATGTGATGCTTCTCTCCCTCTCCAAAAGATCATATTGTTAAAAATAAGTATGTATGTACACATATAGATCCATCCATATGGAAAATAAAATTTAAATAAATAATAATAATAAATATTATAACTTGGGTAAGTGTAAAAAGATGGTTCCCAAAAAGGGGGCTTAAGTGGCCACTTTTTTTTTGAAATCAAGAAATACTAACCTTGGATGTGAAATTGAGGATAGTTACACTCAAAATTTTTTGATGGAACAAAAAAAAGAATCGAAGTGCTCTGAGTCTACTTTTTAAACTACTAATTTATTTTGAAAATGGTTGAGATTAAGGGGTTCAAAAGAGAGACATACACAAATTGGTGTTGTTTTTGTCAAAAAAATATAGCATAGCAACTCTTGTACGACCCTAGCACGCTGAATTTTTTATTAGTATTTTTTAAATCGCTATGGTCAAAAGTTAGCTAGCAGTTTGTAGTTGATGCACGATTTTTCTGATAATTTTTTAATGAATATTTGATTTTTTACTAATTTTCTAAGTGGACACTTCTCGAAAAACAAAATTTTGGTTGTGCTACCCCTACGAATTTTGGAAACTAATTGATTTTTTTATAAAATTTATAGAATGGGGTCTAGTTTTTAAAAATATAATTTATTTGAAATTTTGATGAACGGTTAATTTATAACAAAAAAAACACCAAACACTACTTTTTGCCAAAAAAGAGACACACAAAAAAAAAAATTATGGATGAAAGGCTTAACATTGTCAAAAAGTGGAAAAAATTACATCGTTGGATAGCTAAGAGAGAACCTAACATTACCCAGATGTTCGATCTGTTTGATATTGAACCACTTGCAATCATGATTGTGAGCACGAACTCGATTATGTGAAATATTGTAGACTTTGCAAAAAAATGTCTCTAGTTGTTGGGAATCCCCTCCGAGCCTTTGGGTTAGTTTCCAAGGAAAATATCAATCCCAAGGCTTGGGGATTCCCAAAGCAAGATATAATGTGCTCGCATTATATCTTAGTTTTGACATGGTCTTTTACATTTGTGGGGAACATGTCTAGCAAGACATAATGTGAGTGCGGTATAGCACGCTCACGTTATGTCTTGATTTATGTTAAATTCTACTCCATTGAATGTATGTTTATATATTTGTATGTTTGTATGTACATGTATGCTTTTATGCCATATATGTATGTATGTATGTATGTATGTCTTTATGTATGATTGCATGTATACTGTATGTATTCCTATATTTATGTAAGATTGTATCTACACATGTACATGTATGCTTGTATGTATGTAGGATTGTATGTACATATGTATTATTCTTGTATGTATTTATGCATGTCTTTAGAGGGAGGGAGAATTTTAAGAGAGAGAGAGAGAGGGAGAGAGAGATCTAGAGTTGTCTAGGTAGGGTGGGAGAGGGACAGGGAGAGGGAGAGAGAGAGAGAGAGAGAGAGAGAGAGAGTTTGGAGAGAGGGAGATGAAGGGAAAAAAGGATATCCCAAAAAAATTTCTAGGAACAATATGCACTCTCAGTATCCTATATTTCAAATACAAGCACATACTACTATGCCTTATAGCGGAAAAAGACAACTAATTTTCCCATTGCATTAACCCTTCTAGGAAAGATAATGTAGTTTGTGGATCTAAGAAATTTTTGGCAGAATAATGACATATAAATAAAAAATTTAGGAATGAAAGAAGAAGAATAGAAGAAAGATAGACATAAGAGAAGAAACACCAATATACACAGGAAAAACCCTTTCGGGTAAAAAACCCACACTCCAAAGCATCGAACCAATGTATTAATCTGCAACAAAAAGGTTACAATATACTTTCAGGCTCACAACCTTAACATGGAGATCACATCTTACTCTTCTGGAGTAAATTCGGCAGCATAACTATGCAATGAATCAACTCATACTAAACACTCCCTCAAGCACCTTATTTATAGAGAGATACAAGCATAGAGGTAGCTTCATGAGCAAGCTACAACAAGGAGTTATGAAAAACTTCTCCAAATCCATGTGGCACACATTCCAAGGATATATTTGATGTTTGTGACACATGTACATTCATTTATTACACCCCCAACCAACCTCCATACTTGGGCGCCCAAAATTTTCCCAAAATAGGTATGACAAATTCACTTACACACCTTACAATGTCATAGAATCTATCATATATGACAACCTCTTACAGCTGTAAGAGAATCCATCATAACAGGCTAAAAATAGAAGATGCTCTTACACATTCTTACAACATTTTCATATCCCAAACTTGGGCACCTGCCTTCTCCATACAAAGATTCCATCTGACACTTGTCACACCTATCAGAGAATCTCTATTTTCAGCTCTTGCATGTCATAGATCCCATCATAGGAATTCATCATACAATGATGACTTACACAATATTCAAAGTGTAACATGACAAAGAATATCTACACAAAATGGGATGCCTATATTACCATGTGGGGACAAAAACATCCACGTCACCTTCCATGTCACCTCCCAGTGTGATGACAACTCACACAAAATGACAACATTAGATGAGCATGAAAAATACAGTACAGGCAAATAAATAATAAATCAATGTTAGGAAAAATGCCAAGGTTGAGACACCTTAATTCCCAATATTCTTGCACTTGTCGAACACCTTGCAAGAGCCAATAGAATAAACAAGATTTTTATTGCTAGGAGTCAACTGATGAAAAACATCATCAACACTAAAACCAACCATCCATGAAACCACATAAATCTCCAACATGCTCTCATGCTCAAACAAGACACCTGCAACAACATCCAAGATTTCCACCATATTAGGCGACAATTCTTGTCATCTCCCAATATGCCACCCATAAAAGAAAAGGAACAAGCCATGGTGTATATGCACTATCCCAAAGAACACAAGCATCAAACTCATGTGATAAAAAAGATACAGGATACTACCACAACTTCAATGTGCTCACAAGATATTCAAAAGCATCAACCAACTTCAGCCCCATAACCAGAACACAAATCTGAAGCCAAAGATTCCTCCAAGAAAGAACAAGATAAAATTTCAGCTAGAACAACAATCAAAAGACTGATCACTCACATCCAACTGATAAACCCACATGACCGAAAAAGAATCCGCTGTAAATGATAATCCATCCAATCAACCATACCTCACAAAACATCAGTATAACCCATGCCATCAACATATCCAACCCATAAACTACAATCACAAGCTCCATGTACAACACCTGTCAAGTGAGGAACATACATATCTAGGAACTCCCCCTGCATGGGTAATGTCAAAACTGAAAATAGATCATAGCATACTAAGTCTACCAATCAACACTCAACCAAGGTGTAGCATTGTAATATCAGGAATAGTCACAATGATCCACATGCAACAAATATGCTACAAAATATCTCACAACATGTCAACATAACTCTCCAAAGTCCAACCATATCATATGAATATGAATCATTCAAGAAGTCGCCATAAAACAAAGAGAGAACCCATAAATCATAATGTCCTACAACACCTCAAAGTGCTAAGTTGTGCCAATTATGACCTCCTCTACAACCCCAAAAGAAAAAGTCTCAACAACACCCAACCATTCAATCCCATAGATCCAATGTACATATGCAGCATATAACCAAATGTATGTAAGCTTCTCAAACTAAAGAAGATCAAACTAATATCCATTTCTCATATTAGGAAATCAGCCCAATAAACCATGTCTCAAAATGAATCTTCTAGAACTAACAAACTATCCATAGCTCAAGATCCATATCTATGAAAGATAGAACATAACATACTTGAGAAATAATGAGCAATATACCTCAAGTGATAAACCGTTGAGTAGAATAAGAGTGGGGAATGAGAATGCTCCACCAAGATGCACCAAGTCACAATGACTCTCTCCAAGAAAAATCTCCTCTAGGTTCATAATGGACTCACATCCATATCCAAGTGTAGGCAACTCGGTCTTCCTATTGAAAAACTCTTAAAGAGTAATCATCTCAACAATGTGTCTCTAATCATAAGATAACTCTAGCCTCACCCAAGTCTCCAAGTATCCATGAGAACCTCCATGATCAATCCATGCTAACTCCAAATGCAATATAGCACCATCATGAAGTAATCAAGCAAATGACCAATGTACCCAATACCAAGAGAACCAAACAAGATCATAGTCAATGCTCCAACCTACACATCTACATAACTTAGAAACATATCATGACATCATAATCTCACATCTCCTCAAAAGAAGAACATATGTCTCATAAGAACATATCATGCTCCAAAGAGCACCTGTATCAGTTGAACACTCTAACATATGATCAAGAGTAACCCAAGACACAATACCTAACATCCTATTAATAAGGATCATTAAACCAACGCTTTAACCAAAGAATTCATGATTCCTTCATGGTAACAAGATTTCAACATCTTCAATCACATGAACATAACCATCTCTTTTCAATAGAACCCAAAATGCCAAAGAACTCTCACTGCATACAAAAATAGGATCCAAGAGCTTCTCCATGACACCAACAACTACTACAAAAGATCATCCATCTCCAAGTGATGAATCCACAATCACTACTAAAGCTCCCACTGAACCATGATACAAAGCTCTCCAATAATCAAGATAAACCATCTCCTAAATGAAGATCTTTCATGGCTCTATCACAAGCAAATACTTCACATGCAATGTTAGCAACATAAAATGATTAGAACCAAAATCTCCAAGGCAGGAAGATAAACCAACATGCTACAAATCCCCATCACTGACTATACTGATACTCAAAAAAATTCATCCTCTTATCTCAATGAGACATACCAATGCACAAATGACCATAGACAAGAACAACTAACTGAATTTGCTTCATCACTAAAAGGACCCTTGGATATAGACAGTCCACATCCGATTCATCTCACTACAAGATAATGGGTAGCTAATCCACAACCTGAATAAGTTGAAGATCCAAAATCAATGAAGCATGCAAACTCACCATCACATTAGTAACATGAAAAACTGAGATAATAGAGAGGATAACATGCAAATTTTAGGAATCAAACACCAGATCACGGTCAGACCCAATTTTCCACACAAATCAACAACTGAGCACCATAGTCAAGGAATAAGATAAATACTACCATAAATCTAAAATTGTTTTCATCCAGAAAACTCTATGAGTCTGAATCCAATCTCTTCCATAGATCTAAAAATCACAGGTTTTGTTAACATGAAAACCTGCAAAACCATCACTGTGCAAATCTGAAACCATCAATGGAAATACTCCAAATCTACACAAAACCCACAAATTTTAGTATGATAGGAAAAATGTAAAACCTCTAGAGGAAATAGGTTATCTAGAGGCTTGTTAAATATACGAACTTCACAACCCATAAATAATCAACATCTCCTCATACCATGCATGAAGCATACATGAAAAACTGCAACTATTTTATATCCAAAAATACCCCAAAGGAAACTTAATATGAAAAAATAGCTTATCAGCAAATTTGTAAAACCACAAGTTTTATTTATCCATGTAAAACTTGTAAAACCAATGTGCCACTGACACAGAGTCAAATTCATTTCCACCTATCATTAGAAAAACCCACAAGTATGAAAAGCACCATAATAATGTTAACTAGAACAATGGAACAACATGAATATTCATAACCGTAGATTTTGAACATAAAATCTACAAAAATCTTTGATCTAACCATCATGAAACTAAGACATGCAAGTACAACCAACCAAAGGAAGAAGAGGTCCAAGAACTCTAGGCCCACTTATAGGCCAAATCCACAACCACCAACATGTACAAGAATTCAGAGAAGCTAGGTTATCATAGAAGCTTTCAAATCATCCAATGGTTAACTCCATAGCCGACATGCATTTGAAGTTTATAAATAACATCAAACAGGAGATCTAGATCAACATCATATCAAATTTAACAACAAGATCAACTCTAATAAAATCTATCTACTCCATCCTTCAAAATGTCTATTGTTTCCCAAAAACAAGATCAACTACAAAACTTCCACTCAGACAAGGATTAATCATCAGTCAAATTTATTCAAAATAGATTCCCTCAAGCTTGCCAAACTAAGAAATCACAACAAAAGAATTACCCAGAACTTTGAACACCATGGAACATCCTAGCTCTGATACCAAATGAAGAGAAAAATAGATATCCCAGAAAAATTTCTAGGAACAATATGCACACTCAGTATCCTATGTTTCAAATACAAGCACATACTACTATGCCTTATAGTGGAAACAAACATAGATAATTTTCCCATTGCATTAACCCTTCTAGGAAAGATAATGTAGTTTGCAGATCTAAGAAAATTTTGACAACATAACGACATGTAAATCAACACTTCAAGAATGAAAGAAGAAGAATAGAAGAAAGATAGATAGAAGAGAAGAAACACCAATATATGTGGGGAAAACCCTTTCGAGTAAAAAACCCCACACTCTAAAGCATCAAACCAATGTATTAATCTGCAACAAAAAGGTTATAATATACTTTCAAGCTCACAGCCTTAACATGGAGATTACATCTTACTCTTCTGGAGGAAATTTGACAGCATAACGCTGCAATGAATCAACTCATACTAAACACTCCCTCAAGTACCTTATTTATAGAGAGATACAAGCATAGAGGTAGCTTCATGAGCAAGCTACAACAAGGAGTTATGCAAAACTCGTCCAAATCCATGTGGCACACATTCCAAGGATATATTTGACCTTTATGACACATGTATATGCATTTATTACACCCTCAACCAATCTCCATACTTGGGTGCCCCAAATTTTCCCAAAATGGGTATGACAGATTCACTTACACACCTTACAATGTCATAGAATCTGTCATATATGACAACCTCTTACAATTGTAAGAGAATCCATCATAACAGGATAAAAATAGAAGATTCTCTTACACACTCTTACAAATTTTTCATATCCCAAACTTGGGCGCCTACCTTCTCCATACAAAGATTTCATCTGACACTTGTCACACTTGTCATAGAATCTCTATTTTCAGCTCTTACATGTCATAGATCCCATCATAGGAATCCATCTTACAATGATGACTTACACAATTCTCAAAGTGCCGACACACGGCAGAGAATCTCTACACAAAATGGGATGCCTATATTCCCATGTGGGGACAAAAACATCCATGCTACCTCCCATTGTGATGACAACTCACCATGCCAACTCACACAATATGACAACATTAGATGAGCATAAAAAATATAGTATAGGAAAATAAATAATAAATCAATGTTAGGAAAAATGCCAAGGTTGAGACACCTTAATTCCCAATAGGAGAGGGGGTGGAAGTGAGATTTTAAGAGAGAGGGAGTTAGAGAGAGAGAGGGACCTAGCTAGATAGGGTGGGAAGGATACAGGGAGGGAGAGAGAGAGAGGGGGAATGGAGATGAGGGAGAGAGACAGGGGGGTGGGAGAGAGAGGGTGAGAGATAGAGAGAAAGAGAGAGTTATGTAGGTAGGGTGCCAAAGGGAGAGACTTGAGAGTGTGAGGGGGTGAGAGGGAGAGACTTGAGAGATAGGTAGTGAGAGGGAGTGTGAGAGAGATGGAGTGTGAGAGAGAGGGAGTGGGAGAGAGAGGGAGTGTGAGTGAGAGACCTGAGAGAGGGAGAGGGTGTGGGAGGGAGTGACCTGATAGAGGTAGAGAAAGAGGGGGGTGGAGTGAGAGGGAATTATCTAGGTAGGGTGGGAGGGATAGATAGAGAGAGGGGGGAGAGACAAATAGAGTTACCTAGGTAGGTTTCTAGAGGGAGAGACCTAAGAGAGAGAGGGGTGGGAGGGAGAGACATGAGAGAGAGGGAGAGAGTGGGAGTCAGAGAGAGTGGGAGGGATCTAGAGAGAGATAGATAGAGGGAGTGAGAGAGAGTGGTAGGGATTGATTGAATGAGAGGTACACAAAAAGAGGGAGAGGGTAGGAGAGAGGGAGGGAGGGAGAGGTGATATTTATAGATAGAGAGAAAGCGATAGGGGTTGAGGGTATAGGTTTGAGGATTAGGGTGGAGGACCTATAAGGTTAATGGTTTCTAGGGTATTAGGGTTTAAGGATTGAGGGTTGAGGGATTAGGGTCGATGGTAGAGGGTATTGGGTTGAGGGTGTAGGGTAGAAGTTTTAAGGGTTTAGGGTTAAATGGTTTAGGGTTTAGGGTATAGGTTTGAGGGTATATGGTTGAAGGATTAGGTTGAGGGTCCAATGTAAAGGGTAGAGGGTATAGGGTTTAAGTATTGAGGGATTAAGGGTTGAGAATTGAGGGTTGAGGGTTGCGAATTGAGGGTTGAGGGTTTAATGTATAGGGTAGAGGGTTTAAGCGTTGAGGGTTGAGGGTTGAGGGTTGAGGGTTGAGGGTTGAGGGTTTAAGGTCAAGGGTAGAGGATTGAGGGTATAGGGTATAGGGTGTAGGGATTAGGGTTGAAGGTCCAATGTATATGGTAGAGGGTATAGGGGTTGAGGGATTACAGTTTAAGGGTTGACGGTTAATGAGGGTAGAGGGTAGAGGATTGAGGGTTAAAGGGTTGAGGGATTAATGGTTGAGGGTTTAGGGATTAGGGTAGAGATTTTTCTTGGATTTAAGGGTTTAAGGGTTGAGGGATTAGGGTTTATGGTAGAGGGTATTGGATTGAGGGTTGATGGTAGAGGGTAGAGGGTAGAGGGTAGAGGGTAGAGGGTTTTAGGGTTTTGGGTTTAAGGGTTGAGGGTTTAGGGTTTAGGGTTTAGGTTTGATTTTTTAAGGGTTTAAGGGTTGAGGGATTAGGGTAGAGAGGGAGGGATGGATGGATAGAGAGATGGAGGGAGAAGTGAGATAGAGAGAAGGAGAGAAGAGGAGGGAGGGACATAAATTTATGATGGTTGAGGAGCCAATGTATAGGTTAGAGGGTTGAGAATAAATGGTATAGGGTTCATGACCTATAGGGTTGAGGGATTATGGTATTGGGTTGAGGGTATAGGGTTGAGGGATTAGGGATTATGGTTGAGGTTACATATAGTTGAAGGATCGGGGTTGAGAGTCCAATGTATAGGGTAGAGGGTATTGGGGTTGAGGGTTGAGGATTGAGGTATTAAGGGTTGAGGGTTGAGGGTTTAATGTAGAGGGTAGAGGGTAGAGGGTAGAGGGTTTAAGGGTTGAGGGTTGAGGGTTTAAGGTTGAGGGTAGAGGATTGAGGGTATAGGGTTGGGAGATTAGGGTTGAGGGTCTAATGTATAGGGTAGAGGGTATAGGGGTTGAGGGATTAGGGTTTAAGGGTTGAGGGATTAGGGTATATATTTTACTAAGTGGGTTTAAAGGTCGAGGGATTAGGGTAGAGAGTAGAGGGTAGATGATTGATGGTAGAGGGTAGAGGGTTTAAGGGTTGAGTGTTTAAGGGTTTATAGGGTAGAGGGTAGAGGGTAGAGGGTTTAATTTTTGAGGGTTTAAGATTGAGGGTAGAGGATTGAGGGTATAGGGCTGGGGGATTAGGGTTGAGGGTCCAATGTATAGGGTAGAGGTTATAAGGGTTGAGGTATTAGGGTTTAAGGGTTGAGGGTTGAGGGTTGAGGGTTGAGGGTGAAGAGTGTTGAGGGACTAGGGTAGAGATTTTACTAAGTGGATTTAAGGTTTTAAGGGTTGAGCGATTAGGGTTGATGGTAGAGGGTATTGGGTTGAAGGTTGATAGTAGATGGTTAAAGGGTTTAGGGTTTAAGGGTTGAAGGTTTAGGGTTTAGGGTTTAGGGTTTAGGGTTGAGTGTTTAAGGGTTTAAGGGTTAAGGGTTTAGGGTTTAGGGTTGAGGGATTAGGGTTGAGGGTATAGGATATTGGGTTGAGGGTATAGGGTAGAAGGTTTAAGGGTTTAGGGTTAAAGGGTTTAGGGTTGAGGATAGAGGGTTTAGGGTATAGGTTTGAGGGTATATGGTTTAAGGATTATATTTTAGGGTATAGGTTTGAGGGTATATAGTTGAAGGATTAGGTAGAGGGTAGAGGGTTTAAGGGTAGAGGGATTAAGGGTTATGGGTTGAGGGTAGAGGGTTTAAGGGTAGAGGGTTAATGGTAGAGGGGAGAGAGATATGAGTGAGTGAGTGAGTGAGAGAGAGAGAATTGAGGGTATAGGGTTGAGGACCTATAGGGTTGATGGTTTTGTGTATTGGCTTGAGGGTAGAGGGTAGAGGGTTTAAGGGTTTAGGGTGTAAGGGTTTAGGGTTGAGGGTAGAGGGTTTAGGGTTTAAGGTTGAGTGCTTAAGGGTTTAAGGTTTGAGGGTTTAGAGTTGAAGGATTAGGGTTGAGGGATCAGGGTAGAGAGGGAGGGATGGATGGATAGAGAGATGGAGAAAGAAGTGAGATAGAGAGAAGGAGAGAAGAGGACAGAGGGATAAAGATATATGAGGGTTGAGGGTTGAGAATTGAGAGTATAGGGTTGACGACCTATAGGGTTGAGGGATTAGGGTTTTGGGTTGAGTGTATAAGGTTGAGGGATTAGTGCTGAGGGTACATATGGTTGAAGGATTTGGGTTGACAGTCCAATGTATAAGGTAGAGGGTATTGGGGTTGAGGGTTTAGGGTTTGAGGATTGAGGATTGAGGGTTGAGAATTGAGGGTTGAGGGTTTAATGTATAGGATATAGGGTAGAGGGTAGAGGGTAGAGGGTTTAAGAATTGAGGGTTGAGGGTTTAAGGTTGAGGGTAGAGGATTGAGGGTATATGATTGGGGGATTAGGGTTGTGGGTCCAATGTATAGGGTAGAGGGTATAGGGGTTGAGGGATTAGGGTTTAAGGGTTGATGGATTATGGTAGAGAGTCTACTAAGTGGGTTTAGGGGTTAAGGGATTAGATTTGAGGGTACAGGGTAGAGGATTGAGGGTAGACGATAGAGGGTTTAAGGGTTTAGGGTTTAAGGGTTGAGGGTTAAGGGTTGAGGGTTGAGGGTTGAGGGTTTAGGGTTGATTGTTTAAGGGTTTATAGGGTAGAGGGTAGAGGGTAGGGGGTAGAGGATAGAGGGTAGAGGGTTTAAGGTTGACGGTAGAGGATTGAGGGTGTAGGTTTGGGGGATTAGGGTTGAGGGTCCAATGTATAGGGTATAGGGTATAGGGGTTGAGGGATTAGAGTTTAAGGGTTGATGGATTAAGGGTCATGAGGGTTGAGGCATTAGGGTAGAGATTTTACTAAGTCGATTTAAGGGTTGAGGGATTAGGGTTGAGTGTAGAGGGTAGATGATTGAGGGTATAGGGTAGAGGGTTTAGCGTTGAGGTTTTAAGGTTGAGGGTAGAGGATTGAGGGTATAGGGTTGGGGGATTAGGGTTAAGGTTCCAATGCATAGGGTAGAGGGATTATGGTTTAAGGGTTGAGGGATTAAGGGTCAAGAGGGTTGAGGGATTATGGTAGATATTTTACTAAGTGGGTTTTAAGGGTTTAAGGGTTGAGGGATTAGGGATTAGGGTTGAGGGTAGAGGGTAGAGGGTAGAGGGTAGAGGATGTTGGAGCTGAGAAGATACAACACCATAGAAGTCCAAAAGATCTTTGCAAGCAAATAACCTGTTACAAGGAGAAACAAAGAGAAGCAACAAAAAGAAATGATCAAGAATGTGGAGCAATGTATTCACCTAAAAATGTAAAAATGAATAATGATACAAAAGATAGTTTTCAACTACATATAGATGAAAACCCTAAAAAGGAAAACCCTAGGCTTGCACAATAATAATTAATAAAGTAATTAATTATTATGTACCTAATGTTAGCTTAAGTGAAAAAGAGTTAAAAGGAAACTTTACGTAATTAAACAAATATTGTTTAATTAATAAAGTAAATGTCCAATTACTCTAACACCCCCCCTTAAGATAGACATAGGGAGAAGCTACTGAAAGCAAAAGCAATGGGTCCCGGCAACAAGGCCAGATCAGGTACCCAAGTACAATGAAATCTCTATGAAACGGAGAAAAGGAGAAAACCCAGTGGGAAAAACTCCTCTCCAAAAAGAGATAGAACAACATGCTGAAAGAAACATGAAGGAAGGAAGGCCTCATAAAGACCCCCCAAGGACAACTTCCTTCACCCCAAGCATAGAGCGCAACTGAAGATAGCGCAGAGATGCAAAAGGTTTCATGAAGATGTCTGCAACCTGCTCGGTAGTGGGAACATACTCCAAGATGAGAGAACCATCCTGAATCAACTATCTGATGAAATGCATATGAAGCTCAATGTGCTTCGTCTGCTGATGCTCCACCAGGTTGTGCGAAATGTGTATAGCACTCTGATTGTCTCACCAAAGAATAGTGGGACTATCAGGAGGAAAACCAAACTCAGTCATCAACTGACGAAGCCATAAAATCTCTTGACTAGTGAGCACTGCAGCTCGGTACTCAGCCTCTGTAGATGATAATGCATGAGGAGTCCGCTTCTTGCATGACCATGTGATAGGACCAGAGCCAAGACAAAAAACAAAGCCAGAAGTAGACTTCCAATCATTGACATCACCAGCCCAATTTGAGTCAGTGTAGCCAACAATGTGAGGATCCCCTAATGTGTAGTGAATGCCATATGAAGTGGTGCCCTGAATGTACCTCAAAATATGCTTGGCAACTTGCCAATGAATCTCATCAAGATCATGTGAGAATCGAGAGACAAGACCAACCGCAAAGGAAAGATCAGGACGAGTGTGAGTCAGGTACAACAAACTGCCAGCCAACTGCCTGTAAAGTGTAGCATCTACTGAAGGAGTGGGGCAAGTAGTAGTCAAAATAACCCCTGACTAAAAAGGTGTGGGGGCAGGCTTGCAATCAAGCATGCCAAGGCGCTGAAGCATATCAAAAGAATACTTCTGCTGGTAAATGGAGATCCCCTCTGAAGACTAAATCACCTGAAGACCAAGGAAATAGTGCAGAAGGCCAAGATCTGTCATCTCAAACTACTCCATCAAGGCTAGCTAAGAATTCTAAATCATAGAGGATGAGCTACCTATGATGAGAAGATCATCAACATATAGCACAAGAATCGGGATCTCACCCTCAAGATGCTGAATATAGACCGTGTGATCAGAATGACAATGAGTGAAACTAGTGGAGAGCAAAAAAGAGTCCATCTTCTCATACCAAGCCCGAGGGGCTTGTTTGAGACCATATAATGAATGCTGAAGTCTGCAAACCAAAGAAGAATCATGAACAAATCCTTGAGGCTTCTCCATATAGATCTCCTCTTGTAGTTCACCATGTAAGAAGGCACACTTCACATCCATCTGAAAAATGAGCCATCCTCTAGAAGCTACATGTGATAATACAAAGCGAATAGAATTCATCTTGGTGACAGGGGCAAATGTCTCGGAGTAATCAATACCCTTAACCTGTGAGAAACCCTTCACAACAAGATGTGCTTTATACTTATCAATAGAACCATCAGCAGCATACTTGGTGCGATACAACCATTGGCACCGAACCATCTTTCTACCCTTAGGAAGAGAACAAAGATCCCATGTATTATTCCTCATCAAAGAAGAATACTCTTCCTCCATGGCACTATCCCACTCAGGGTGACCTGTCGCCTCTAAAAATATCTGAGGATCCTCTGAAAGAGCATGAGTCAAAAGACTAGAACCCGTAGTATGAGAACGAGTACAATGAGTGTCTGAAGGATCACCGACCATAGATCCTGCTCCCTCAATAGTAAAGCGAGCCCATTTAGGGCTCTGAGGTGGAGCAAGTGGAGGTGGAGATGGGGGATCATCAATATCCTCATCAAAATCTGCAAAATAATCTTGAAGAGTTGAAGTGGGTGGTGTAGGTAGTGAAGTGGACACTAGAGACAGGGTATCAAATGGAGGAAGGCACTCATCAAACTGAATATCCTGTCGAAACAGGACCTCTCTAGAATCAGGATCAAACAACCTATATGCCTTAACATCCTCACAATAGCTGACAAAAATGAGGGGTCGACTCTTCTGCTCCATAGCTCTCCTCTGAGCATCAGGAATAAAAGCCCATGCCTCACTACCAAATACTTGAAATGATGAAATATCAGGCTTGTCATTAGACCAAGCCTCCTCAGGAGTCATATGTCGAATCGCCTTGTGAGGCATCAGATTCTGAATATATTTGGCACAATTGACTGCCTCATCCCAAAAAGACGAATCCATGGACCTGGACTGAATCATACAATTATCCATCTCCCATAAAGTTTTGTTCTTTCGCTCAGTGATACCATTCTACTGAGGGGTGTAGGGAACAAAAAACTGATGCTGTAAACCATGCTCAGTGCAAAAATATCTGAAATCCTGATTCACATACTCCCCCCCATTATCGATACATATCTGATGGATAGAAAGACCAGACTACTTCTCTACAAATTTCTTGAAGACACGAAAGGAATCAAAGACATCAGACTTGTACTTAAGAAAGTACAACCATGTGCGTCTGGAGAAGTCATCAATGAATGTGAGTGCATGGCCCCTGAAAAAGAAGGAGTGGGAAATGACATGAGGTCACTATGAATCAACTCCAAGGGTGCCAAAGCACGAGTCGTAATTCCCTTCGAAAAGGGATCCCTGTGATGCTTGCCAAGCACACAACCATGACAAACGCCATTAGTGCAGGAAATCTGTGGAAGACCAAGAACAAGCGACTGTGTACTCATCTGCTGAAGATATCTATAATTGACATGGCCCAAACGCTCATACCAAAGCTGACTCACTGAATCTGCATGTGCTATAAGAGATGAACCTGTACCCTCAGAAGGCGCAAAGCCATCAAATCTATAAAGACGAGATGCGGTATCAACACTACCAGTAGCCACAACCAAATCAGAATCATGGAGATCCCGAATAACCACATCATGTGGTGAGAACTGAACTGTCTTACCAGAGCCAGTGTGGAAAATCTGATAAATGGACAAGAGGTTCGTCGAAATGTCAGGAACAACCAAAACATCCTGTAGAGTGCCTCCATCCAAAGAGACAGAACCTGAACCCAAGACGGAAAGCTGTGAAGAGTCACCCACTGCAATCTGTGAAGTACCACAAGAGGCAAGAGAAGTGACCAACTGCTGAGTGTGAGTCATATGGTGAGAAGCACCAGAGTCTAAAATCCAAGTGGACCCATTGGTCGATGCTCGTGCAGTGAGAGCATGACCCTTCCCTGTGGTGGAAGAAGAAGAAGACGGTGGTGAGGAGATGTGTTGCTGCTGCATGGCCTCCTCTAAAGCCTCTAATTGTTTCCAACACCTGGAAACTGGATGACCTTGCTTGCCACAGAAACTGCAAGTGTCGCCTGATTTCTCCTTAGTCTTGGAGGAAGACTCACCAGACTTCGAAGATTTCCCATGTTTGGGATTAAATGGTGGTTTGGAATCAGACTTAGGAGGCGGTTTGGAGGAATGCTCACTACCTACAAAATCTTTCTTGGGCCTCGGTTTCTGCTTCTGTTTCCCCTTCGGTGATTGAGCAACCAATGCTTTGCTCTTTGAACCTGAGAGCATATCCATCTGAGAAAGGTGGGACTGTTCCCGAGACAAACGCTCACAAAATAAATCAAAGGTAGGCATGGTAAAATTGGCACCCAAACCATCCATGGTGGAGTAGAAGGAGGAAGCAAATATCTGAAATGGACCACAAAGCTTTGAAAGAATCAAATAAATACACTCAGTGTCTGTCTTGTTCTTCCCACAACCCTGTAAAATAGAGCGGATAGTTTTGAACTTGTTCAAAAAGTCCTCAATAGTGGGGAAGGAATCAGGTAACAATGAAGTCAGCTCTGCCTCAATCTATAATGCACAGAACTCATTAACGGCCCCAAAAAGTGTCTCAAACTTTAGCCACATGGCTCGAGGAGTGAGCAAAGCATCAAGGTGAAACAAAAGACTGTCTGAAACATGCATGCATAACAAACCCATAGCCTCATCTATCTTGTTCCTGTGCTACATAATCTCAAAAGGACGCTGCAACTGAGGTTGAACCTCATCTAAACAAGACCATAACCCTCATGACCTAAGTAGCCTCATCATACAAGACTTCCAAGTGTGATAGTTATGTGATGTGAGTAGCTCAACTAAAGAGTCGGCCATGAAACCCTGCACCTGTACCTGCTTGTGTTTTTTATTATTATGTGATCTTTCAGAATAGATAGAAGATGCAGAAGGGTTTGTATTTTTGAGAGTTTTGTTGTTCTAGTTTTCTGAGATAAATGACAGAAAGCAAGAGAAAAAACACCCCCCACAAAAGATAAACCAAAACCCTAGTACAAACTAAGAAGAAGGAAGCAATGCATAAGCAAAAAATACTTTAGGAAAAATTCTCATGTACCTGGTGAAAATTCTGATAAAATAGATCACATCACTGAATAGAGCATGTTGAGAGCTTTCCAACGCCTATTCAAGTTTGAAAAATGGAGTCTGTTTGCATCTTCTATGACCCCGGAAGTGAAGAAAGAAGACCTCACTTTGACTGGTGAAAAAATATCCAGACTGGTAAAAAATTAAAATTATTTCTATACCATCAGATTGGTGCCATTGTCAGCTTTCCAATGCATCTTCCTATTCGAAAAACGGAACTAGGATGCCCAAGTTATGCCCATTTCTGTGAGAGCAAAAAAAATGCCCTATTTGACTCCTCTAGCACCCAGGAGCTTTAAAAAAAGAGCCCCTGGTCGGGTGGGAGAACCAGGGGGATGAGATGGACAGAGCCCTTGGTCGCCATATGACCAGCCGGTGGGGGTTTAGAGGCTTGCAGGGGCTGGCAGAGGCGAGCTCGTCAGGGTTGGGGCCGGTTGAAGTCGGTGGGGCCGGTTGGAGTCAGCGGGGCCGGGGCGCAGTGAGCTCGGTGGAGCACGGGGAGCCAGGCGGAGTGCGAGGAGCCGGGGCATAGTGAGCTCATCGGTGGGTGGTGGTCGGAGCGGCCGGAGCGGCCGATGGACGGAGGAGCTAGGTGGAGCGGGCAGAGCACGGGCTGAGGCCGCTGGTGGTGGTGGCTGAGCAGTGACCGCCGGGTGGCGAAAAACAAATACACTGGCCGCGTAAAATAAAATAAAAAAACCTTAGATTTTTGATGATTTTTTAAATTTTTTTTTGCGATTTTGGCTCCGTACAGCCCTAGGGCAAAAACATTTTGCCTTCCAAATTGACTGTAACTAAAATCGACGATTTGATAGTCGTTTTAGGGGTTTTTGGGTGTGACGAATCCAATGGAACTATCCATTTGAGCCCAAAGTGAACCCAAAAAATGGAGTATGCTGAATCCACCCAAAAAAACCTTAGAACCCTAGATCTGCTTCCAATGCAAAATCTCATAACAAGAACAAGCAGCTGCAAATCTGAAGCTCTGATACCATGTTGGAGTTGAGAAGATACAACACCATAGAAGTCCAAAAGATCTTTGCAAGCTAATAACCTGTTACAAGGAGAAACAAAGAGAAGCAACAAAAAGAAATGCTCAAGAATGTGGAGCAATGTATTCACCTGAAAATGTAAAAATGAATAATGATACAAAAGATAGTTTTCAACTACATATAGATGAAAACCCTAAAAAGGAAAACCCTAGGCTTGCACAATAATAATTAATAAAGTAATTAATTATTATGCACCTAATGTTAGCTTAAGTGAAAAAGAGTTAAAAGGAAACTTTATGTAATTAAACAAATATTGTTTAATTAATAAAGTAAATGTCCAATTACTCTAACACAATTGCGATCAAACCAAACAACTCTCATCCAAGAGTGAATGGATATTGACTTGCAAGCTTGACGGAACAACGATGCAACAATTTTGTGTAGTAATAAAAGTTAAAAAATAATGAGCAAAGGCTCTTATTTATAGAAGCTCAAAGGAGTAGGCAACCGTTAAATTATCCTTGAGTTAACACTTAGTTCTTGACAATCTGCAAGATTTATTCCTATGTCTAAAAGTAGGTGACCTAGCAGTTAACTGGAAAGTCTACTTCAGTTAATTGACTCTAAACTAAAAGTGAACTCCAATATACAAAGTGCCTCCAAAATAGAGATCCACAATTAGTGGGATTAGACATGCATGATTAGTGGGATAGTGAGTTAACTTGGAAAGAGGCATCAAATTGACTCTTGTTGTCATAAATTCTATTTTGGAGGGGTAGGACGTCCTAACTGGGTGTTTACACTAAATCACCTCGAGTCAACAATTCCTCTAACCAGTTGTTGACTTCTTCTACCTCTGGACAATTAATGCTTCACAGGATGATGATGTGTCCTCGTAGTATCTCTTTGCCACACGCATTTTTTTGTTGATATTCAATATTCTTTGCAGCTGTGTCATCCAGCCTTGTTGACATGATTGTAATCTTACTCAACTCGCAACTAGCAAGGTCACCGCATAATTTGCTACGGACGAGGTCCTAAAACTTCATTTGCACGTCACCGAGACTCACGTAGTCACCATCTTCATGTTTGATACTGGCAAGGAATTGATTGGTAACTTTGGTGGCTTTGTAACTGGAGTGATGACCTCTGTTTCTCCCGCAGCTTTGTGCTTCTGAAATTTTTCTTCATTCTTCTCAATGAAAGAGTGTTGTATGATAAAACCATTGAGTTTGACTGTGAACACTCTAGCTGTGAGAAATGCACACAAACTTGTTGCACACGCAGAGTTCCAATGGTATTCAACCCTCTAAACTGGCCTTGGAAGGCTATCAGATATACAAGGTGAAACCATATGGAACCTATGGGTTTGAGTGCCTATGCTTGTCAATCTGTCCAAATCAACCTTTGGGTGTACCCGATGCAGATCGGTGTCAACCATTTTCAGGAAGTCATGGAATAAGATTGTCTTGGCCTTGTATTGGACTTGGGAGAACTGCATTCTGAAAACCTTGAAGATTGATTGTACACACGATGCTATTCGGACAACTTTTTTTGTGACAGCTAAAAATAGCCTTGTCGAGGTAACTTTGTTACGAAAAATTTTGAGACATGGATTTTGTTGAGAATAATTTTCTAAAAAAACCCAGATCGTCAAAAATTCAAAAAAATGATTTTTTCTATGGCATGCAACAGCCCTTTGGCAGCAAAGGTGGCGAGGCACCAGAAAAATATTTTTCCCAAAAAAAATCCAACACATGGGTTTTGTTCGTGCTTCAAAGCTAAACAAACCCAAACTGTCTATTTTTCAAAATTGTGACTTTTTCTAGAAACCCTAAAAAAATAGGGGCAGCAAGGCTACTTTTTTTGGAAAAATCTAACACATGGGTTTTGTTGAAAAAGTTGTGTTGATCATACCCAGAAGGTCAGATTTGTGAATATATGTTATTTTCTTGGACATGCAAGAAGATCTAAGACAAGAATAGAGGAAAAAGACAAGAAGAATTTTGGAAGTTATCAACTGCCTCTCAGGATCTTCAGGAAAATCATGCCTGGAAATGTAGACCTTGATGAATTATCCCTCTGTGCAACTTTATTCTTGAAAACATGAAGAAAACTGAAAAACCCTCTGTCAAATATTCAAATGATGTTTGGAGAGGAAAAATGTGTGTTCTTGAGCTTCAACCTGTAAAGAGAAATAATGAATAATGACGCTAAGCTTGATACTATTTATTTGGAGTTGTAAGCATCAATTTGGTGCCAACATGTTGTTTGAGGAGTCAATTTGCCTGATCAGGAGTTCACTGGAGAAAATTCCATCAATTTGGGGACATTTTAGATGTGAAAAGCCTTCAAAATATCCTAACTTCAGTCAACTGGTCCTACTTTGACTTTAAGTGTCCAAGTTGAGGAGTTGAACATTTTCCATTCTTTTTTTGTGATGAAATGCCTATGTTCGATCCTTGATTCGGGTTGCTCGGTTGATCTTGAGGTGTTGTTGACTGATCCATTGTTGAGATGAAACAACTCTAATGAAGTGTGCTTTGGAGCTGCAAAGATCGAAACTTGAGTCTGGTGCCTTTCATTCTTGGGCACCTTTTCGCAAGAAGGTGCATTTTTCACCAAACTTGGCCAATTTCTTGAGTGTTCTTCAATTACCCCAATTTGACCCTCAACGCTCTAATTTGAGATCACTGATGACTGATGATTCTAGTGATCTTTTTGAAACATGGGATGGATAGCCAATTCAATCCCAAAAAGGATGACTAGCTTTGCAAGTTGTGAAAGTTGGTTTAAGGGTCCCAAAAGTATGGGCGCCCCTGGCCTGTAGGGGCGCCTTTGACCTTTTGTGATGTAATTTCTATCTTGCAATCTTCTGGACAAACTGCCCCAGTTTGATCTTTGTCATTAGATGTTTGACTTACTTGTTGAACTTGTTGATGGTGTCATTGCTGAGATTGATCAAGATGGAGAAGGACTTATTGGAGGTCACTGAGCTTGCAAACTGCATCTGATTGCCCAAAAATTTGGGTGCCTATTTCTAGGAAGGTGCAATTTCCTTAACACTTATCCATTTTTTTTGTGTTCTTCATCTCGCCTTCACCTTTGGTGTTTTCTGCTTGATCTTCATTTGTGAATGCTTGATAGGTCCTATGAATGTGCAATTGGATTGATCATGAAGCTAAGAGGATGTTGAGCAGATGCCTTGCAGAAAGTAGTCGTTGAAAATTTCACCAAGTGACCCAAAATGGAGGGCGCCCCTGGCTTGCAGGGGCTCTTTTTTCTTGATGTCCATTAGTCTACCCTTCATTTTGCGTGTTTGTATGATCAACAGCTACTATCATTTGATATGTTTCATGAGTTAGTTGTTGGATCAATCACGTAGCTGAGCTAAGTCTGAGGAGATCACCTGGGGGTTGCCAATCCAAAGACTAGCATCTAGTAGCCTTGCTTCTTGGGTTCCCTTAGGCTACAAGGGTTCTTTTTCCCATGTTAGGTTGTTGTTTTTGATGTCTTTCGCTTTTGGCACCTTCTACCTTTGCCTTTGTTTGACAACATTTGATGAATCAGTTGAATTCTCTTGATGATTCATTGTGAAGCTGATAAAATTATGGAGAAGATGACTATCTCAAAAAAACATGATAACTACATTTGATCCTTTGAACTGACGGATGCCCCTGGCCAGCATGGGCTCTTTTGGCTTTAGTGTCATCAACTTTTGTGAAGACCTTCACCTCTCGTGCTTTACGTTCATCGTCTCACCAACTGCGTTGATCACCACTGTTGTCAATGCAAACGCATTCACCGTTGCAATAGCTTTCAACATACTGCGTGTATAGTTGTTTGAAAATTTCACCAAGGCATTGACTATGTAGCACCTTTCTTGTAACAAGGTGTGCATCTTCCAAACTTAGAATATTTTCAACATTTTTCAACCTTTCAAAATCCCCTCCATCACAAAGCATCTTTTCAAACATTTTTCACCATGGATTCTTCCTTGAAGCTTTTGAGGCTTAGATTTTGAAACCTAGTACTGGCCATCTGCCATTAATGGTTGCAGAGGTCCTAGCTTTTCTCCTGAAAAAATGAAAATAGACCCACCAAAGTAAAACAAACTTTCTAGTGATTTTGACTTGACCAGTGTGATCATGAAGCCAATTTATCCTATCAAAATCATTTTCAATTAATTTTAAAAAGGTCCTATTTTTAGGGGTTTTCCTAAAAACAGGGGTTTGAAACCCTAATTTTCAATTTTTTAGAAATTTGCAAGTATCTTCCTTGACGTAAACCCACAAAATATTATGTTTTGTTTGACCTAAAATGGACTTTTGACAACAATGTTGCATGATTAGCTCATTTTAAGCAAAATGCCTTATTGAAGCAAAAATTTACTATGGGTACAACAATTCCCTTTCACCAATTTGACCCAAATTGAAATCAAATTCAAATTCAAGTTTTCCCACATTACAAGGTATTTAATTTCACAGCAAAATATGAATTTCAATCACCAAACATGAAATCCAACACATCAAAATTGTAAAATTCAAAAAAAGACACCTTCATGTTGACATGAGATTGCACCGAGCCATGGATGCTCCTGCATCAGACACCCATAATAGAAAAGAAATGTTTCATGAGTGCCTCATAAAAATTTGTAAATATGATGCTCATTTTTCACCCACCTTGCTGCCTTATTATCCTAAACCTTATTCCTCACATGTCCCTGCAACTTGATGTTTCTTCCCTCTTTCATTCTTCCTCTCTTTCTCCCTTTCTCCACATAATTCATCTCCCACCAACTTACACTATGAAAATCTAAAAATTCATGAACATCTACCACTTCTCCTTCAGAAAAATAATAACTCATTCATTACCTCTTTCTCTTATATTGTTGCAACCACTTCTTCATCATCACCTTTGGTTACAACACTATGCTCTTCCTCCTTCGTGCCTCCTAAAAGACAATTTTCAGCTACAGTCACTTCATCCTCTGCATTCTTATCAATGTTAGTGACATAATCAAAAGATTTATCCTCTCCAACTTGCAACAAACTATCATTCTTACCAATCTCTTTATCAAATAAATCAGCAAATGATGCAAAGGGAAGTTCACCAAACAAATCAACATTATTCTTCTTTAACCTTCCTTACTTCCAACCATTGTGCCTTCTTTTACTAATGCATTCTTTGCTGCAATATCATCTTCTACAACACTTCTACATGCTCAAATAAATCAGATTTAACATTATTCTTACAAAAATCAGATTTTACCTCCTTTTTCCCCACTGAAATCTGCATCTTACCTTTCTTGTGTGCAATCCACACTGCTACAACTTACATCAACAAATCAAAATCTGCATTCTTGTCCTCTTCTATTAACTATTTAACTCCATTAACCAAAAAAAAATCACCTTTATTACATACCTTTCCTTCTTCCTTACTCAAGGATTTCAACTTGTGTTTGATTCCATCCTTCATCAAGGAGTATGCATTGGCATACCCATCATGCATCGCACACCTATCAAACTGCCAAGGCCTTCCCAATAAAAAGTGACAAACATCCATAGACATTTTATCACATAAAACTTCATCATTATAATCACCTATCTTTAATTTCACCAAACATTGTTCGCTAACCAAAACCTTATTTTCATCTTGCAACCAAGCAATCCTATATGGATGTGGGTTCCTTCATCTTTCCAACTTTAATTTATTTACCATTTCTTTAGAAACTAAATTATCTATGCTTCCACCATCAATAATAACATTATAAACTTTACCTTCACACTTACATCTAGTTTTGAACAAGCTCTTCATTTGATCTGGTTATTTTTCTTTGTTCATTAGGACTCTTCTTGAAACAAGTACCTCTCCATCATCTGCCTACTCTGAGTGTGAAAACTTAGCATCTTCTCCATTTATGTTTGCTACCCTATTATGATTTCAATCCTTCTTGTTGTTCTTTCCTCTTCATGAGGACAATCATAGGCCCTATGACCTTCTTCCCCATATCTAAAACAAGTTATTTTATAATTTCCTCTTCCAAACCCGCTACTCGATCTTCCTCTTCCTCTATAATTTTGATCACAGGACTTGTTTGAGCTTTCACATCTTTCATCCTTGTTGTCTTTAATGTCTCTAATTTGTTGTTCATCCTCCCTTTGTTGCACATAATTTTTATCCTTTCCCTTGTGTTTATTCTCAAACCTCTTGTTCATCCTTTCTTCTATCTTCAATTCCATTTGATAAGCATCTTCCATTGTCACAAATTTGACTAGTGTCATCTCTTATTGAATTTTTTTCTCAGCCCATTTATGTATCTTGCAACCTTTTCCTTAGTTTTCTTTGAATGTCCAGTCCATATGAGAATTCTATGGAATTCTTCAGTGTATTCTCTAATAGTCTTGTTTCCTTTCTTCAAAGCTTGCATTTTCTTGAGCAAGTCCAACTCATAATCAACAGGAATGAATTGCCTTTTTAATTTCTCCACCATTTTATCCCATTTGGTAATCTTTTCTTTACCTCTTCTTCCCCTTTCTAATTGGAACTCTCTCCACCATATTGAGGCATGTCCTTTTTAGCCTTGTCTTAGCAAATCTCAGTTTATCAGGATCCTCTATCTCTTCAAATTCAAAATACTCTTCCAATTCATTAAGCCAATCTATCAATTCTTTTGGGTTCAAGCTACAATTGAATGTAGGAACCTCCATTTTCAGACTCTTTCCCATTTTTCTTAAAGCTTTCAGTAGTGGGTCATTTACAACTGTGACAATTTCTTCTCTTTGCTCAGTATCTAAACTAGCATTCTTTGTACCTTCTTCTTCATCTTTATCATCTTCACTTCTTGGGTATCTCATTCTTGGGTATCCTCTCCTTATCTCATTTTGCAAAGTTTCAACCTACCTTCTCAAGGCTCTAAATTCATCATTTCTAACAAAATTATCTACTCTTCTCTACCTCTACATCTACCTCTACCTCTACCTCTACCACGATGGGCTCCTCTCCAATCCATTTTTTTTCAGCACCCACAACACAGTCTTGGTGCAATTTCCTCTCTTCAACAGTCTGTTACACACTCAAGATCTTGCTACTTTGATACCACTAATGTATGAGCTATTTAATTTAAAAGAGTTTTATGCAAATAAAATTAAAAATCTCACAAATAATCTTCATCCACACACATAGAGAGAAAGAAACACAATTTCAAGCCCTAGTTACACTATGCAACTGAATTTTTTTTGTATTATTAAATGGGAAAATTAAGCTATTACACTCCAATCAAAGGTAAAGGTTTTAGCAATCCATATGAATCCCCTAACAAACATCTACAATCTGATTTGCAGCAGAAAATCAAAGCCTGGAATCAATCTCTTATCTAGCACCTATAGCTTCAAAACCTCTTTAACAATCAATGTCTTCAATCTACACAACCTA
>CM021108.1:200537520-200626519 GCA_007115665.2 Sequoiadendron giganteum
AGTGGGAACATACTCCAAGATGAGAGAACCATCCTGAATCAACTATCTGATGAAATGCATATGAAGCTCAATGTGCTTCGTCTGCTGATGCTCCACCAGGTTGTGCGAAATGTGTATAGCACTCTGATTGTCTCACCAAAGAATAGTGGGACTATCAGGAGGAAAACCAAACTCAGTCATCAACTGACGAAGCCATAAAATCTCTTGACTAGTGAGCACTGCAGCTCGGTACTCAGCCTCTGTAGATGATAATGCATGAGGAGTCCGCTTCTTGCATGACCATGTGATAGGACCAGAGCCAAGACAAAAAACAAAGCCAGAAGTAGACTTCCAATCATTGACATCACCAGCCCAATTTGAGTCAGTGTAGCCAACAATGTGAGGATCCCCTAATGTGTAGTGAATGCCATATGAAGTGGTGCCCTGAATGTACCTCAAAATATGCTTGGCAACTTGCCAATGAATCTCATCAAGATCATGTGAGAATCGAGAGACAAGACCAACCGCAAAGGAAAGATCAGGACGAGTGTGAGTCAGGTACAACAAACTGCCAGCCAACTGCCTGTAAAGTGTAGCATCTACTGAAGGAGTGGGGCAAGTAGTAGTCAAAATAACCCCTGACTAAAAAGGTGTGGGGGCAGGCTTGCAATCAAGCATGCCAAGGCGCTGAAGCATATCAAAAGAATACTTCTGCTGGTAAATGGAGATCCCCTCTGAAGACTAAATCACCTGAAGACCAAGGAAATAGTGCAGAAGGCCAAGATCTGTCATCTCAAACTACTCCATCAAGGCTAGCTAAGAATTCTAAATCATAGAGGATGAGCTACCTATGATGAGAAGATCATCAACATATAGCACAAGAATCGGGATCTCACCCTCAAGATGCTGAATATAGACCGTGTGATCAGAATGACAATGAGTGAAACTAGTGGAGAGCAAAAAAGAGTCCATCTTCTCATACCAAGCCCGAGGGGCTTGTTTGAGACCATATAATGAATGCTGAAGTCTGCAAACCAAAGAAGAATCATGAACAAATCCTTGAGGCTTCTCCATATAGATCTCCTCTTGTAGTTCACCATGTAAGAAGGCACACTTCACATCCATCTGAAAAATGAGCCATCCTCTAGAAGCTACATGTGATAATACAAAGCGAATAGAATTCATCTTGGTGACAGGGGCAAATGTCTCGGAGTAATCAATACCCTTAACCTGTGAGAAACCCTTCACAACAAGATGTGCTTTATACTTATCAATAGAACCATCAGCAGCATACTTGGTGCGATACAACCATTGGCACCGAACCATCTTTCTACCCTTAGGAAGAGAACAAAGATCCCATGTATTATTCCTCATCAAAGAAGAATACTCTTCCTCCATGGCACTATCCCACTCAGGGTGACCTGTCGCCTCTAAAAATATCTGAGGATCCTCTGAAAGAGCATGAGTCAAAAGACTAGAACCCGTAGTATGAGAACGAGTACAATGAGTGTCTGAAGGATCACCGACCATAGATCCTGCTCCCTCAATAGTAAAGCGAGCCCATTTAGGGCTCTGAGGTGGAGCAAGTGGAGGTGGAGATGGGGGATCATCAATATCCTCATCAAAATCTGCAAAATAATCTTGAAGAGTTGAAGTGGGTGGTGTAGGTAGTGAAGTGGACACTAGAGACAGGGTATCAAATGGAGGAAGGCACTCATCAAACTGAATATCCTGTCGAAACAGGACCTCTCTAGAATCAGGATCAAACAACCTATATGCCTTAACATCCTCACAATAGCTGACAAAAATGAGGGGTCGACTCTTCTGCTCCATAGCTCTCCTCTGAGCATCAGGAATAAAAGCCCATGCCTCACTACCAAATACTTGAAATGATGAAATATCAGGCTTGTCATTAGACCAAGCCTCCTCAGGAGTCATATGTCGAATCGCCTTGTGAGGCATCAGATTCTGAATATATTTGGCACAATTGACTGCCTCATCCCAAAAAGACGAATCCATGGACCTGGACTGAATCATACAATTATCCATCTCCCATAAAGTTTTGTTCTTTCGCTCAGTGATACCATTCTACTGAGGGGTGTAGGGAACAAAAAACTGATGCTGTAAACCATGCTCAGTGCAAAAATATCTGAAATCCTGATTCACATACTCCCCCCCATTATCGATACATATCTGATGGATAGAAAGACCAGACTACTTCTCTACAAATTTCTTGAAGACACGAAAGGAATCAAAGACATCAGACTTGTACTTAAGAAAGTACAACCATGTGCATCTGGAGAAGTCATCAATGAATGTGAGTACATACTTGGCCCCTGAAAAAGAAGGAGTGGGAAATGACATGAGGTCACTATGAATCAACTCCAAGGGTGCCAAAGCACGAGTGGTACTTCCCTTCGAAAGGGATCCCTGTGATGCTTGCCAAGCACACAACCATGACAAACGCCGTCAGTGCAGGAAATCTGTGGAAGACCAAGAACAAGTGACTGTGTACTCATCTGCTGAAGATATCTATAATTGACATGGCCCAAACGCTCATGCCAAAGCTGACTCACTGAATCTGCATGTGCTATAAGAGATGAACCTGTACCCTCAGAAGGCGCAAAGCCATCAAATCTATAAAGACGAGATGCAGTATCAACACTACCAGTAGCCACAACCAAATCAGAATCATGGAGGTCCCGAATAACCACATCATGTGGTGAGAACTCAACTGTCTTACCAGAGCCAGTGTGGAAAATCTGATAAATGGACAAGAGGTTCGTCGAAATGTCAGGAACAACCAAAACATCCTGTAGAGTGCCTCCATCCAAAGAGACAGAACCTGAACCCAAGACGGAAAGCTGTGAAGAGTCACCCACTGCAATCTGTGAAGTACCACAAGAGGCAAGAGAAGTGACCAACTGCTGAGTGTGAGTCATATGGTGAGAAGCACCAGAGTCTAAAATCCAAGTGGACCCATTGGTCGATGCGCGTGCAGTGAGAGCATGACCCTTCCCTGTGGTGGAAGAAGAAGAAGACGACAATGAGGAGATGTGTTGCTACTGCATGGCCTCCTCTAAAGCCTCTAATTGTTTCCAACACCTAGAAACTGGATGACCCTTCTTGCCACAGAAACTGCAAGTGTCTCCTGACTTCTCCTTAGTCTTGGAGGAAGACTCGCCAGACTTCGAAGATTTCCCATGTTTGGGATTAAATGGTGGTTTAGAATCAGACTTAGGAGGCGGTTTGGAGGAATGCTCACTACCTGCAAAATCTTTCTTGGGCCTCGGTTTCTGCTTCTGTTTCCCCTTTGGTGATTGAGCAACCAATGCTTTTCTCTTTGAACCTGAGAGCATATCCATCTGAGAAAGGTGGGACTGTTCCCGAGACAAACGCTCACAAAATAAATCAAAGGTAGGCATGGTAAAATTGGCACCCAAACCATCCATGGTGGAGTAGAAGGAGGAAGCAAATATCTGAAATGGACCACAAAGCTTTGAAAGAATCAAATAAATACACTCAGTGTCTGTCTTGTTCTTCCCACAACCCTGTAAAATAGAGCGGATAGTTTTGAACTTGTTCAAAAAGTCCTCAATAGTGGGGAAGGAATCAGGTAACAATGAAGTCAGCTCTGCCTCAATCTATAATGCACAGAACTCATTAACGGCCCCAAAAAGTGTCTCAAACTTTAGCCACATGGCTCGAGGAGTGAGCAAAGCATCAAGGTGAAACAAAAGACTGTCTGAAACATGCATGCATAACAAACCCATAGCCTCATCTATCTTGTTCCTGTGCTACATAATCTCAAAAGGACGCTGCAACTGAGGTTGAACCTCATCTAAACAAGACCATAACCCTCATGACCTAAGTAGCCTCATCATACAAGACTTCCAAGTGTGATAGTTATGTGATGTGAGTAGCTCAACTAAAGAGTCGGCCATGAAACCCTGCACCTGTACCTGCTTGTGTTTTTTATTATTATGTGATCTTTCAGAATAGATAGAAGATGCAGAAGGGTTTGTATTTTTGAGAGTTTTGTTGTTCTAGTTTTCTGAGATAAATGACAGAAAGCAAGAGAAAAAACACCCCCCACAAAAGATAAACCAAAACCCTAGTACAAACTAAGAAGAAGGAAGCAATGCATAAGCAAAAAATACTTTAGGAAAAATTCTCATGTACCTGGTGAAAATTCTGATAAAATAGATCACATCACTGAATAGAGCATGTTGAGAGCTTTCCAACGCCTATTCAAGTTTGAAAAATGGAGTCTGTTTGCATCTTCTATGACCCCGGAAGTGAAGAAAGAAGACCTCACTTTGACTGGTGAAAAAATATCCAGACTGGTAAAAAATTAAAATTATTTCTATACCATCAGATTGGTGCCATTGTCAGCTTTCCAATGCATCTTCCTATTCGAAAAACGGAACTAGGATGCCCAAGTTATGCCCATTTCTGTGAGAGCAAAAAAAATGCCCTATTTGACTCCTCTAGCACCCAGGAGCTTTAAAAAAAGAGCCCCTGGTCGGGTGGGAGAACCAGGGGGATGAGATGGACAGAGCCCTTGGTCGCCATATGACCAGCCGGTGGGGGTTTAGAGGCTTGCAGGGGCTGGCAGAGGCGAGCTCGTCAGGGTTGGGGCCGGTTGAAGTCGGTGGGGCCGGTTGGAGTCAGCGGGGCCGGGGCGCAGTGAGCTCGGTGGAGCACGGGGAGCCAGGCGGAGTGCGAGGAGCCGGGGCATAGTGAGCTCATCGGTGGGTGGTGGTCGGAGCGGCCGGAGCGGCCGATGGACGGAGGAGCTAGGTGGAGCGGGCAGAGCACGGGCTGAGGCCGCTGGTGGTGGTGGCTGAGCAGTGACCGCCGGGTGGCGAAAAACAAATACACTGGCCGCGTAAAATAAAATAAAAAAACCTTAGATTTTTGATGATTTTTTAAATTTTTTTTTGCGATTTTGGCTCCGTACAGCCCTAGGGCAAAAACATTTTGCCTTCCAAATTGACTGTAACTAAAATCGACGATTTGATAGTCGTTTTAGGGGTTTTTGGGTGTGACGAATCCAATGGAACTATCCATTTGAGCCCAAAGTGAACCCAAAAAATGGAGTATGCTGAATCCACCCAAAAAAACCTTAGAACCCTAGATCTGCTTCCAATGCAAAATCTCATAACAAGAACAAGCAGCTGCAAATCTGAAGCTCTGATACCATGTTGGAGTTGAGAAGATACAACACCATAGAAGTCCAAAAGATCTTTGCAAGCTAATAACCTGTTACAAGGAGAAACAAAGAGAAGCAACAAAAAGAAATGCTCAAGAATGTGGAGCAATGTATTCACCTGAAAATGTAAAAATGAATAATGATACAAAAGATAGTTTTCAACTACATATAGATGAAAACCCTAAAAAGGAAAACCCTAGGCTTGCACAATAATAATTAATAAAGTAATTAATTATTATGTACCTAATTTTAGCTTAAGTGAAAAAGATTTAAAAGGAAACTTTACGTAATTAAACAAATATTGTTTAATTAATAAAGTAAATGTCCAATTACTCTAATAGAGGGTAGAGGGTTTAAGGGTTTAGGGTTTAAGGGTTGAGGTTTTAAGGTTGAGGGTAGAGGATTGAGGGTATAGGGTAGGGGATTAGGGTAGAGGGTCCAATGTATATGGTAGAGGGTATAGGGGTTAAGGAATTAGGGTTTAAGGGTTGAGGGATTAAGGGTTAAGAGGGTTGAGGGATTATGGTATAGATTTTACTAAGTGGGTATAAGGGTTTAATGGTTGAGGGATTAGGGTTGAGGGTTGAGGGTAGAGGATTGAGGGTAGAGGGTAGAGGGTAGAGGGTTTAAGGGTTTAGGGTTTAAGGGTTGAGGGTTGAGGGTTGAGGGTTTAAGGTTGAGGGTAGATGATTGAGGGTATAGGGTTGGGGGATTATAGTTGAGATTCCAATGTATAGGGTAGAGGTATTAGGGTTTAAGGGTTGAGCGATTAAGGGTCAAGAGGGTTGAGAGATTAGGGTAGAGACTTTACTAAGTGGGTTTAAGGGTAGAGGGTAGAGGGTATAGGATTTAGGGTAGAGGGTTTAAGGGTTTAGGATTGAGGGTTGAGGGTTGATGGTTTAAGGTTGAGGGTATAGGGTTGGGGGATTAGGGTTGAGGGTCCAATGTATAGTGTAGAGGTTATATGGGTTGAGGGATTAGGGTTTAAGGGTTGAGGGTTGAGGGATTAAGGGTCAAGAGGGTTGATGGATTAGGGTAGAGATTTTACTAAGTGGGTTTAAGGGTTGAGTGATTAGGGTTGAGGGTAGAGGGTATTGGGTTGAGGGTAGAGGGTAGATGGTTTAGGGGTTTAGGGTTTAAGGGTTGAGGGTTGGGGGTTTGAGGTTGAGGGTAGAAGGTTGAAGGTATAGGGTTGGGGATTAGGGTTGAGGGTCCAATGTATAGGGTAGAAGGTATAAGGGTTGAGGGATTAGGGTAGAGGTTTTACTAAGTGGGTTTAAGGGTTTAAGGGTTGAGGGATTAGGGTTGATGGTAGAGGGTAGAGGATTGAGGGTAGAGGGTAGAGGGTTTAAGGGTTTACGATTCAGGGTTGAGGGATTAGGGTTGAGAGGGATGGATGGATGGATAGAGAGATGGAGGGAGAATCGAGATAGAGAGGAGAGAAGAGGATGGAGGGACAAAGATATATGAGGGTTGAGGAACCAACGTATAGGGTAGAGGGTTGAGAATTGAGGGATTAGGGTACTGGGTTGAGGGTACATATGGTTGAAGGATTGGGGTTGAGATTCCTATGTATAGGGTGAGTGAGTGAGAGAGAGAATTGAGGGTATAGGGTTGAGGATCGATAGGGTTGATGGTTTAGGGTATTGGGTTGAGGGTAGAGGGTAGATAGTTTAAGGGTTTAGGGTTGATGGTTTAGGGTTTAGGGTAGAGGGTTTAGGGTAATGGTTTGAGGGTACATGGTTGAAGGTTTAGGGTTGAGGGTCCAATGTATAGCATGCCAATTTCACCCACTAGCTTGCTAATTCAGTGAAATTGGCAATGTAGTGGCCTATTTGAAAAAATGTGTCCAAGAAATGGGATCTCCCAATGATTTACATCACCGAGAGATCCCATTTCTTGGACCCTTTTTTTCAAAAATGCCAAGTTAGGATGCCAATTTCACCCACTAGCTTTCCAATTCGGTGAAATTGGCAATGTACATCACTGGGAGACACCATTTTTTCAAACAGGCCAAGTTAGGTTGCTAATTTCACCCACTAGCTTGCCAATTCGGTGAAATTGACAATCTAACTTGAGAGGGATAGAAGGAGTGAGTGAGTGATCTAGAGACTTGAGAGAGGGAGAGGGGGTAAGGATTAAGGGTAGAGGGTAGAGGGGAGAGAGATAAAAGGAGTGAGAGAGAGAGAGTTGAGACAGGGAGCAGGGTAGGAGGGAGAGACTCAAGAGAGAGAGGGAGGGAGGGAGTGGGAGAGAGATAGAGGGTAGAGGATAGATGGTATAAGGGTTAAGGGTAGAGGGTAGAGGGTATAGGGGAGAGAGAGAGAATTAGGGTATAGTGGTTGAGGGTATAAGGGTTAAGGGTGGAGGGTAGAGGGGAGAGAGATAGAAGGAGTGAGTGAGTGAGTGAGAGAGAGAGAGATTTGAGAGAGGGAGAGGGGGCAGGAGGGAGAGACTTGAGAGAGAGAGACGAAGGGAGTGGGAGAGAGATAGAGGGTAGATGATAGAGGGTAGATGATAGAGGGTAGATGATAGAGGGTATAAGGGTTAAGGGTGAAGGGTAGAGGGGAGAGAGATAGAATTAGGGTATAGGGGTTGAGGGTATAAGGGTTAAGGATAAATGGTAGAGGGGAGAGAGATAGAAGGAGTGAGAGAGAGAGAGAGAGTTGAGAGAGGGAGAGGGGGTAGGAGGGAGATACTTGAGAGAGGGAGAGAGATGGAGGGAGTGGGAGAGAGATATAGGGTAGAGGATAGAGGTTATAAGGGTTAAGGGTAGATGGTAGAGGGGAGAGAGATAGAATTGGGGTTTAAGGGTTAAGGGTAGGGGATAGAGGATATAAGGGTTAAGGGTAGAGGGTAGAGGGGAGAGAGATAGAATTAGGGTTTAAGGGTTGAGGGTAGAGGATAAAGGGTATAATGGTTAAGGGTAGAGGGTAGAGGATAGAGAGGGGAGAGATAGAATTAGGGTATAGGGGTTGAGGGTATAAGGGTTAAGGGTATAGGGTATAGGGGAGAGAGACAGAAGGAGTGAGTGAGTGAGTGATAGAAAGAGAGTTGAGAGAGGGAGGGGGGGTAGGAGGGAGAGGCTTGAGAGAGATACAGAGGAGTGGGAGAGAGATAGAGGGGAGAGAGATAGAATTAGGGTATAGAGGGTATAGACAAAGAGAGAAAATAAAGCTATAAAAAAACCAACTTTCTCATAATGTGAGCACATTTTGAAGTAGAGCTGTGACCGTTTTTAGCAAGAAATAACGCATTTGCATTACAATGCGAGCACATTCTGGCTTTCTCTAAAAATGGTAAAAAACTCAATATACCTGTGATCTCAAGGCCCACATTCTACATATTCTCCTAGTTTTGTGTGTGCTCCAACAAAAAGTAGCTTTTTGATGATGTTGTGTAGTGTGCATGCATGTTTTTCACATTCCACCACCTTTTTCATGATCTTTCCACCACCTTTGCATGAAATAGCATATTTTTCAAGTTGAAAGGCATATAATATGAATTCAAGTCTGAATTCCATTCAAAAGTGATATATAATTTAAGTTTTGAGGGGAACAAGCTTTTGAAAAACTCAAATTGTTGAGGAGTTTGAAGAAAGAAGAAGCAAAAGATACATAATTGGGTAGAAATCCTCCATTTGAAACTTTGATTTTTTAGGTATGTGAAGTCTTTACACATTTTCTTTCATTATATTATGGCTTGCTTTCATTTTTTTATTTTACATATTCCATGTTGATCATTGTTTGTTTGTCATTATAACCTTAGGTTGTCAATTCACATTTTAAATTACACAATTCTATACACTTTCCAATTACAATTTTAAACCACATCTCTTTGAGGCATTTTGTTATTTAACAATTGACTTACCTTTTGTATGCTTCCAAATTTTATATACACATATATATATGACATAAGTTTTAAGGAAGTAAAAAAATATCATTTCTCAATCCTTTATTATGGATGTGCATACCACTCTCCAAAGCTTTCATTGACGTATTTTGTCAAACAATTATACCAAGCAGTTGATTTCCTTGTCTATGCTACCAAATTTTCCATACATGTCTCTAAAAATTTGGAATATACTCCTCCCACATTGATAGATCTTTGAAACTATTTTGGTTTTCATCTCTATTTCTAAATTTACCTCATCACTAAATCTACCTCATCACTTATGTTGTGATATATTTTAAATGTTTCCTTGATTAGTCTACCTACAAGGGATTCTAACCCTTCTCTCCAATGTTTCAAGACTCTTTATTCAAGGCTAAGTTAGCAACATGGGGAAAGGTGTAGCCTATCTTGCAATCATGGCTCAAAATAGAATCATGAACAAAGAATTTGAATTGTTTGACAATAATGTTTTTGTAGAAATGTATGCAAATGTGGTAGCATTGACAATCTAGTGAGCTTGGCAAGATAGTGAGCTTACTCACTAGCTTGCTAATGCGGTAGGGTTGAGAAGGTAGGGGGAGCATATGCCTCATAGAAATGGGGTCTCATGGTGATAGCAACATATGAATCATAGAAATGGGGTCTCATGGTGATGGAGTATATCACCATGAGACCCCATTTCTATGAGGAATACACTACCCCTTCCTTCTCAACCCTACCGCATTGGTAGGCTAGTGAGTGAGCTATCTTGCCAATGCTCCACTAGCTTGCCCATGTGGTAGGGTTGAGATGATAGGGGAAGCGTATGCCTCATAGAAATGGGATCTCATGGTGAGCATTGGCAAGCTAGCTCACTCACTAGCTTGCCAATGTGGTAGGGTTGAGAAGGTAGGGGTAGTGTCTACCTCATAGAAATGGGGTCTGGTCTCATTTCTATGAGGCATACACTTCCCCTACCTTCTCAACCCTACCGCATTGGCAGGCTAGTGAGTGAGCTCACTAGCCTTCCAATGTGGTAGGGTTGAGAAGGTAGGGGCATCATATGCCTCATATAATTCACATGCTGATGGAAAGAAGGGATGCATTCATTCATCAACCAAAATTCAAGTCCTTTGAAAAAAAATTTAAGCTCTTAGAACCTAAGCTCTTGGATTTCTCACACAATCTCTTTGTTTGCCTTGTAGGTCTGCCAACTTGGTTTCTAGGTCCTATCTCACAAATCCAAAGTAGAACCCACTGACCAAATACATTTCCAAACACCGTTTATGTCCTTACACAACATATCACAAAAACTCATAACCCTCAAACAGGTGCTTCTATGTTGTCCTAAACCTTTAATTAGGTCACTTTTACAAAGGAACACCCCTTTAAAGTTACTACCCACCCAAAATTCATTTTTATAATCATGTACTAGGTTTTAAAACCTCAAGATTAACCATTTATAATTAGAGGAGGACCCACTAACTCACCCAACCATGAAACCCTCAATTTGGCTTGTTTGAGGGAGGGTTTATTGGAAATATGTCTTCCCAAACTGTTTTCAATCTAACAATAGTTCAAACACTTTGAATATTTTCCACAATAACTTAATTAACCTTGAAAATTTTCTGCCCCCAAGAGTTTCACCTATCACCACCCTCTAACCACCAAATTTGGTCAAAAAACAAAGGAATTCCATCTACGACATCACACACAACCACTTTCAAGGCCTCCCTTGCTCATAAATTTCATTCACACATCTATTCCTACCATTTTTGACTCATTCCACTGAGTCACAGTATTTACAATAGGTGGAATGAGTCAATATCTCATTTTAAGCAACCACAACTCTTCAAAATAGGGTTTCAAACCCTATTCATGACAAAAATACATAAAACACCTAATGACCTATCACAAAAATAAAATTGCAACTTAGATAGGTGCCCCTACAACACATGTTTTTTCCATGCTTCCATTTTCATCCTATCTTGCAATCATGTCATGCCACATTACCATATTTCTTTAAGGCATTCCATTGAAAAAATTCATGTGACCTTTGTCTATGCTAGAAATACTCTTCTAGAGGATGATTGTAAGTATTTTTTATGAAGCCTTGAATGACGTATATTTAATTTATTTGAATGGATACATTTTTTAGGAACTAATATTTATCTCATTACCATGATATAGGTAACATTATATACCATATTGAAGAAACAAAAAAGGAATAAACTAACAAATGAAGAGTATGAAACCTTCAAAGAAAAGGAGAGAGAACAGGTGGCGGCATATCATGAAAAGAAAAAATTGGATAGGATTGTCAAAAACAAGCCAACTGAAGAGGAACCTCAATCGTCAAAAAGAGAACATGCATTGACAACACAAAGGGCACTAATGTGAAAGCATCATGGTAAGATAGATTCAGATACCATAGTTGGAGACACACCCTCTATGACAAGTGAATACAAAGGGACACCATTAAGCACAAGTGAATATGGAGGGACACCATCTACCACAAGTGAATATGGAGGGACACCATCTATCGCAAGTGAATATGGTTGGACACCATCTAGCACATCTCAAGTTGAGAGTACATCATCACTTAGATTTGACAAAGAAGGTATGCCATCATCCCCACGTGAACCTCAAGGTATGACTTCTACTCCACCCTAAAATGAAGGTACGCAATCTAGCCCACTCAATTAAATATTGATCAAATTCCTAATGTTGAGATGTATGTACCTAGGAGAACATCGCCTAGAATTTTGCATAGAAAGCCAAAGTATTTGATTAATATTGATGAGGATATTTTGCAACACATGGAAGGTAAGATTCTAGCACACACTTGTAGAAGATATGCTGATCAGATTTGGAAATCGTTCTTTGAAAGACTAAATGAGACTGCAAGATATCGACCATTTGTTGAAATGATGTGGGGTATAAATTATAGAAACATCATGAAGACTCTTGGGTTGAGAACATCGAATGCATTGAGTGAAAACACTATTGTGAAGAATCTAATGGATGATTATGAGAGTGTAGGTAAGACCTCATGCTCAAAGGATATTAATGTCACCCAACGTGTCATTACATCAACTTTGGTAATTAGTCAAACAAAGAGAGCTTGTCTAATTAGAAAGACGAGTGAACAAATGAGAATTAGTAGAATTTTTTTATCAAGAGCCATTCAAAGGAGACAAATAATTGAGGGCACCAATTCAAATGAATTATGGGAATTCTCAGAGAGATTGCCATGAAAAGATAATTTTTTTTTTTGAAGCATTGAGAACACTAATTGAAGAGCATTGGAAGAATAACACAAGGCCATCTCTGAATCAAAGGGATATGGTAAGAAGGAGAATCGTAGTCGGAACTATGAGCCACATCTAAAGCATTTTTTGGATATGACTCAAACATAATTTTTTCATAAATTTCAACAAGATTATCCTCCAATTAGTATTTGTCAAAGATATTTTGAAATGATTAAACCTTTTTATCATGTCAAGATAAATCACACACGCACTACTTGTTGTTGTAGACTACATATTGAATTCTCTAACCATTATGATGTTTATTGTTCTATATGTTTATATTTGCATACTAATGATGTTTTACAGGATTGTGGCATAGAAGCCCCACCAACATCTTCAAGAGATTTCTTATCAAAAAAATTATGTGAAATAGAGGATGGTCAAATATTCTACATGACCACATACTTGGATGGTTCATGTGAGCATTGCGGTGGCTTGCAGCGTATGCCAATATGTCAACATATGGAAAGCACAAATGAGGTGGGACAAAAAATAGTATAGTTTGGGAAGTATAAAATAGTGGCATACATTACAAAATATAGGTCTCAAGAAAAAAGGTGTGATTGGTTATTCAGAAGATTCCAGTGTATCAGTTTATGTTCATGTTTCATGAAAAAATAGTGTATGAGTATGCAAGGCATACCTATAGAGTCTGATGTCTACCTATAGAGCCTGATGGTTGGACATAAAATTCAATCTATGCAAGGAAACCTTTCAAGTTGGTAGAATAGTATCAGTGGTTGAATTTGTAGAGAACTACACTCTATAGCCACAACGTGAGGTCCAGTCACAGTATTACAACTCCACACAGGTTTTGATATTTATACACATAGCATTCATTCATGCAACTGATAGTATAGAGGACGAAAGGAAGGTATTGAGGGAGTATCAATTTTATATTAGTGATGATCACACACATTTTCCAAAGTTCGTGGAAGGTTGCTTCTAGATGTTCTATAGTGATTTGACTCAAAGGGGCATAGCATACAATTGACACATAATATGGTCAGATAACTGTGTAACACAGTTCAAGAACTCACATGTTCTACTGGTTTAGTAGGATGCATGTCATTATAGGTGTTCAACATATGTGGAACTTTTGTGAGGCTAGACATGGAAAGGGGGAGCATGATGGTGTAGAAGCATGCGTGAAAAGATAATTAGCATGAGAAGAGTTAAAGTATAAAGATAATGTAAAGTTGACAGATGCAAGATCAATCATTGAGTGGTGCAATGCTTTGATGGGTCTAGGTAATGAAGGTACGTCTTTAGTTTGTAGATTTTTTGGTTGATGAATGATACTAAAATTGCACCATATGAGGATTGTTGTACACTAATAGGATCAAGTGAGCTACACTCTTTCCTTAGCTCAAATGTAGGGTCCTTGAGTATCAATACATGGAAGATTTCATTCCTTTTTTCTTCATGTACAATGCAATCCTTGAATGATTGTGAGTCAAGGGAGTGAGTTAAAAATGGTTGACAAGTTATCTTAGCCCACTTCACACCTATCACCCTCTAATGACATAGGAACTAACACAGATTGAATCATTGGTCAACTTTGATGATGTATCATATCTAGTTCAACCAAGTAATATATCTACTTGCGTTTTTTTTGAAATTCTTATTGTTATCTTACTTTGTAGTGTATTCATAATGTTGACTAATTTCAAGATATTTGTTGCACATATCAATGCAAGGCATGTTTATGTAGTTATTTTAGATGAAGACAAAAAAGAGGGAAATAACTATTACTTGTGTCATTGTGTTGAGGCCAAAAATAAATTGGAGGCCCCAGTTATATATGGAGAAAACATCGAATACCCTATAGACTCAGTTGTTGTTACTGGAATGTGGCTTAGAACGTGCCCACATAAGAGTGTTAAACATTGGTTGTTTCAGAACTTTGACACACATCGTAAGATTATTCATTACTCGAACCTTGTCATGGAATCCAATGTTCATTTGACCAAATATGGGGGTAGACCTTTGATCAAGAACTTGTGGAGGGTCCGTGAGTCTGACCATGAGGCAATACTTGACACAATAAAGAGTAAAGCAGACCCAGATGGTTCGTTGGATTAATTTGTAAGTATGCACATTGGTTCTTATTAATTTATACTTGTATGAACATTAATTTATTTAATGCCAATGCTATCATATTCTTTTACTTTTCCTATTTATAAGTAACCTGCTAAAAATTGATTGGTGTCCCCTTGTAGAAAAATGCAGATTTATGAGCCATCCAAGAGAATCTCAACTAGAAAAGCAATGCAACATCCTTATTTTGATGATCTTGACAAATCTCAATTATGATTTTAAGCCATTACAAAAGTGTGTACGAATCTTACTGAGGGAATTTCAAGTTATTCATTTGAATTTAACCTTATCATGAGCACCTATGATGTAGACATTATAAGGGCATCTTGAATTTCAAGTTATTCTATTCATGAGAGGTTTTGTGTGCAATAGGTATCTTGGAGCTCCTAGTGAAGATGTATGACAAAAAGTGACTAAGTTGAGAGATTGGCATGCCTATCCTCAATGGAAGAATCGAGATTTATGCCTTGTTATTCCTGAGTTGGAACCAAATGGTGTGGATTTGTTGTCTGTAAGTGTCTTCCATCGATTTTCATTTCATTTCCATTTTGGATGCTCTTTCTTTTTCTTCTTTTACTTTGCATATTTGTAAGTAAAATACGAAAAATTGATTGGTCTCTCCTTGCAGAAAATGCTGATTTATGAGCCATCAAAGATAATCTCAGCCAAAAAATCAATGCAACATCCTTATTTTGACTATCTTGACAAATCTCAATTTTGATTTGAAGCCATTATAAAAGAGCGTGTGAAGCTTAGCCAGGGAATATCAAGTTACTCATTTGAAGTTAACCTCATCATGAGAACCTATGATGTAGAAATTATAAGATAATCTCGAATGTATGAGTGAAATTTTAAAATATCTATGTGAACAAATTACCTAAGGTATTGTATTGAGATTTACTCAAATATTGAAATTTGGTGCAGGGGCACCAAGGTTATTGAGCAAATTTGGTCCATGGAAGTCTTAAGTTAGTTTTGTGTTTTGAGTTTTGTCAATTAAATAAGGTCATATTAGACCTATTTATAATGTAATAATTCATGTTAGTTGGTTTTGGGGTCATTTTGGAGTTCATATTGCATATTTGTCAAAATGATGTAAAATTGCAAAAATTGAAAAGTTGTCAATGTGAAAAAAGTGCACAAAAATATAAACTTGAAGAAGCCCAACAGTCATGGGAATTCAAAGGGTAGTTAGAGACATTTTAATAGGTTTTTTAAGGTTTAAATATGTTGGTAACTCGAAGGAATAGGTTTTTAAAGGTTTTTGTGAAGGAAAGACAATAAAAATCCACTCATTTCTCTTGTAATTTTGTGTGTTTCATTGAATTTTTTTGTTGCAGACTATTATACTTGGTTGTATAGAAGTATTATGTCCTAAAAGATTTTCCAATTGGTATATATATGTTTTAGATAATTTTTGGATTTGGAGTGAAGGAAATTCATTGAGTTTTAAGAATTTTATTGTCAAATTACTGACTGCGGGTCTATACAGCCAGCCATAAGGGTTTGAAGACTAAAAATGAATAAATGACTCATTCCACCTATTGTTTCTCTCTATGTATTGGTGGAATGAGTAAAAAATGGTAGTATTAGATGTAGGAATAAGATTTAGGAGTAGGGAAAATGTTTAGGAGTGTTTTTGGTTGTTGTCCTAGAGGAAATTGGGTGAATTTTGGCTTAAAAATGGAGTTTCGATATTGGGTTTTAGTGAAATTGTTATAGGTAAGATTGGGAGATGATTTATTTTGCATGAGAAGGTATATATTGAAGTGTTTGAAGCTTTGGAAGGGCAGGGAAGGTGAGTTGAGTGCCTGGGAATGATGCCCTAATTGTCAAACTATGTATTTTGAGTGAAATTTGATGGTTAGAGGAGGGAAGTTGTAGAAACTTTTGGGGGAAATTTTTTTTGATGAGCCTTCAAGAATTTGTAGACATAACTAAAGGTGTTTGAGGCCTTGTTTGGCTATGTAGAAGCCTAGAATAGTTTTTTTCAATAAACCCCTTTAGAATGGCATAAATTGAGGGTTTCATGTTTTAGTGTCATAAGAAGTGATTCTTTGATCAAAAGTTGTGGATTTGGAAGTTTTGTAGATTGGTAAGTGACTTTCCATGAAGATTTAGGGTTGGAAAGGCATTTGAGTGGGTGATTCTTTGTTAAAGTGACCTAATTGAGGTCTAGGACAACGTAGTTGCGTGATTTTGGAGAAGTTGGTCCAAAAAGACCTATGTTGCTTTTGAGATATGATTTGTAAGATGTTAAAGGATGACTGAAAATATAATTGGTTAGTGGGTTTGAGATTCGATCTGAGAGTTTTGGTTCAAAAACTAGGTTTGCAAACCTGTAAGGGAATTTGAGTGAATTTGTGAAGAGTTGGAGAGATAGGTTTAAAAGGGTTGCAAAGTTGTTTCTAAAGGCTTGAATTGTGATTGTAGGCTGATTGCCTCCTTGATCGACATCAAAATTTATTGCTGCCCTCCAACATTTGTAATTCAAGCAACGTAATCCCTTAACAGTCGAAATTGTAAAAGGGAAACAATATTTGATGCCTTGTTACCTAGATACTGTGTTGGTTATGGGCATTCCATCTGAGTTATCAAGATCATGTAGGGAACCTCTACAATAAACTCTCTCATTTTTGGTTATCTTAGAGTCATTTTCCATGGTGTCAAATTTTGACTTGATGGAAAAAGTGTCAATTGCAAGCAATATAAAGTTGCAAAGTGGTGCAACTTTCGTTCTGCAACTCATGTGACCAAATGGACTGTTCCAACACATCCAAATAGATATTTTTACACTAGGAATGGTCCTCTTTCACACCCAAACAAGTAGAATCACTTCGAGCTATGTTCAACAAGATCAATCCCTTAAGAGTCTAAAGTGCAAAATGGTTGCAAACTTTAGCATGTTGTTACTCAAATACCATGATGCTTAGAAACTTCTTGTTTGATCCTATGAGATTTTTTTGGGACCCTCTATAATAACCTCTCTCGGTTTTTGCTATCTTAGAGGCCTTTTCCCATGGTGGCGAATTTTCACTTGGGGAAAAAGTTGTCAAATGCAAGTAGTTGAAAGTTGCAAAGTAGTGCAAATTTGGTTCTGCAACTCGTGTGACCAAAAAAACTATTCCAATGCATCCGAATAGGTATTTTTACGCTAGGAATAGTCCTCTTTTGCACCCAAACATGTGGAATCACTTTGAGCTACGTTCAACCAGATCAATCCCTTAAGAGTTAAAAGTGCAAAATGACTGTAAATTTCAGCATGTTGTCACTTGGATACCATGATACTTAGAAAATTCTCTTCTAATACTATGGGATCATGTTGGGCCCCTATAGAATTACCTCTCTTAATTTTTGCTATCTCAGAGGCATTTTCCTGTGGTGGTGAATTTTCACTTGGGGAAAAGGTTGTCAAATGCAAGTAGTTCAAAGTTGCAAAGTGGTACAAATTTCATTTTGCAACTCGTGTGACCAAACAAACTATTCCAATGCGTGTGAATATATATTTTTATGCTAGGAATGTTCCTCTTTTGCACTCAAACATGCAAAATCACTCTGATCTACGTTCAACCAGATTGATCCCTTAAGGGTCCAAAGTGAAAAATGGCTACAAACTTCAGCATGTTGTTACTCAGATAGCATGATGCTTAGAAACTTCTCATCTAATCTTATGGAATTGCATTGTGCCCCTCTACAATAACCTCTCTTGGTTTTTTCTATCTTGAAGGCATTTCCCTGTGGTGGAAAAATTTCACTTGGGGAAAAAGTTGTCAAATGCAAGTAGTTGAAATTTACAAAGTGGTGCAACTTTCGTTTTGTAACTCGTGTGACCAAACAGACTATTCCAATGCATCCAGATGGGTAAATTTACGCTAGGAATGTGTTGGATTTTGTGGTTGAGTTTCTGATATGTGGTTGTCATTGATTTCAACACTATTAACATAAATGTCTTTAAGGCTGTATATGTTGAGGATATTGAGAAAATTGAAATAAATATGTTACAGGTTGTTTGTGAAGCAATGAAGATCAATATGGAAGAAAATTCAGTATGTTTTAAACTAGATGTTGTGGATTAAAGGGTTTTTTTCAAACCTATCTAGTTTCTACTCCATAAGTTTCAGAGGTACACATGAAGATCTGAGGAAATTATAAGTTTTTGTGTTCTGACAACTATTATGTTACTACAAATGGTGTTCATGGAAGAAGAAAATGTGATTCTGGTCATATGAGTTTTTGTGTATGTTTATGTGATGTTCGTGGATGTTTCTAGATCATGTTCTATCTGTTCTACACATCCACATTGATCATTGTGCTCGTGATCCAAGATTTTCTCTTGCATGTTCATGGCCGACAAGGTGTTTGAAGCCTATTGTGGATCTTCGAGGAAGAATCTTTGAAGGTACTTTGTGTTCAAGGATATTGTTTTAGGTCCCTACTATGTTGTGGCCGACTTTGGTTGATGCAAATTGATAATATTTATTGTTTTGGGCTGACAATTTGCATTCATTCTATTATCTTGTTGAAGTCGACATAAAGCAATGCAATTTCTTGTTGCGGTTATATATAAGTGATTGTTTATCTCATTTGAAGTATATGTGAAGCAAAGTGTATGAGTGTTATGTTTGAATAAGGTTCAAATCCTTTGAAGGAAGATCATAGAGTGAAGAAGAGTGAAATATAGTGAAGAAGTGTTCATGTGCTTAACTAGAATTGTACTTAGGCATTTGCAGATGCTACTCTCTCAGTTCAATTTCCTTAGATGGTTTTAATCTGAATATTTTCTATAAGATAGCGAGTCTTCCTTTGAGTAGTGAGCTTTAGGAAGTGCGCTTGAATGCATGTGCATTCCTCTTATATTCTTCTTATACTTTTAAGAGGGTATAACTTGTGCATTAACCTCCACTGTGGTTTTTCCCCTAACAGGGTTTCCACACAAAAATCTTGGTGTTATGTGTGTTTCTAATGTGTTGTTGATTCATGCTTTCACTATTAATAATCTGATATGAGAATTAAGGTTAATAAAATTAATAAGTTTGAAATTTTGGGACAACTGATTCACCCCCCCTTCTGAGTTGTGTGCCCTTGTGTTGCCAAAAATTGGTATCAGAGTAGGTTCCTTGGAAGAATTTTAACAACTTGAGGTGATCCAAAATGGCAGCATACAAGAAGGATAGTCTGAGATTTGATGGAAAAAACTATTCTTTGTGGAAGACTTGAATGGAGTGTCATATGAGATGCATTGGTGAATCCTACTGGCACATTACATGCAATAGGTATGTTATCCCTCCAAATGGTCCTACTACTACTGCTAATATTAGGGATGTTGAATATAACACTAGGGCTAAGGAAGCATTGTTGAGTGCTTTGATTGATACTAAGATGAAAAATTTTATGGATCTAAAAGTTGCTTATGAGATCTGGAAAAAGTTGGAAACTCTATATGAAGGTGATGCTAATGTAAAGATGGCTAAGCTATAGTGTCTGAAAGGAAAATATGAACTATTGAAGATGGGAAATGAGAATATTGTTACTTACATGAAAAAAGTGAATGAAATTTTGTGTGGTCTTAGATGTGTTGGTGGACAAGTAGATGAACAAGAGATTGTTGCTAAAGTGCTTATAACTTTTCCCAATGCATACAAAATTAAAGCTACAGCCATTGATGAGATCTAAATTGTGACAAATATAACCAGAGATATGTTGGTTGGAAAACTTACTGCTTTTGAGTTGAGTGAATTTGGTGATGCCCTTCCTTAGATAGAATTTGCATTTAAAGATACTACTTTTCAAGAGATACAAGAATACATATGATCCAGGTGAAAATTATTCTAGAAAGGTATTCAGATATAAGGAAGAAATGAGACAGATTGAAGAAGAAGAAAGAGAACTGAATGAGCTTGAAGCACTTATTGTCAAAAGGGAGGCTAGAGGAGAAGGTAAGTATAAAGGAAAGGTTCCTATTAAATGTTTTTCTTGCAACAAGATAGGTCATTTTTCATCAAGGCGTCCAAAAAGAGTTCCTAATCCAAGACCTTACAAGTCTAAATTTCAAAATAAGTGTTACTATGTTGCTGATGAAGGTGTGACATATGATGAATCTGACAAAGGAAATGAAAGTGAAGATGAGTTTGTGTTTATTGCTACCAAAGAAAATAATTTTGTGTCTACTGAATCTGGTAGTTGTACAAATGTGGAGAAAGCCCTAGTTGCCCGAGTTGAAGAAAAAGATGAATGGGTAATTGACAGTGGATGTTCACATCACATGATAGGTGATAAGAGTAAATTTGTAAGCTTGGAGAAGTATGATGGTGGTGTTTTAATATTTTTGATAACAATGGTGGTATAATCCATGATAGAGGATGTATTTCTTTTGATGGTAAGCATAATACTAGTGTTGTTCTTTATGTTGAAGGTTTGAAGCAGAATCTTTTGAGTGTTGGATAGATGGTCGATAAGGGTTATAGTCTTCAATTCAAAGATGGAAAGTGTAGCATACTGTGAAGTTCTAGAAATGTGATTGCTTTAGGTACAAAAACAAAAGGTAACATCTTTCATCTAAATGTTGGTAGTAAAAGTTGTCTGATTTCTCGAGTTGATGAAAGTTAGCTATGGCATAGAAGACTGTGTCATGTAAAATTTGACAGTATTATCAAGATAAGTTCATCACAGGCAGTAAGAGATCTTCCTAAGTTGGTGAAGCCTACTAATACCATATGCAAGGAATGTTTGTTGGGAAAACAAACTAGAATTTCATTTCATAGAAAACAAAATTGTTCAAATGAATTGTTGGAGCTTGTGCATACTGACTTGTGTGGTCTTCCTAGAATAATAAGTCTACAAGGTTATAGGTACTTCATGTTGCTTATTGATGATTACTCTAGGATGATGTGGGTTAATTTCTTAAGGGAGAAATCTGAACCTCTAGAAAATTTAAAGATTTTTAAGGCTATGGTTGAGACAAAGATAGGTCTAAAGATTAAGTGTCTGAGATCAAATAGAGGTGGTGAATTCACTTTCGGTGAGTTTAATTCTTTTTATGAAGAGCATGGGATAAAGAGACAATTATATGCACTACGGACCCCTCAACATAATGGAGTTGTAGAAAGAAGGAATAGGACAGTTCAAGATGCTACGAGAACCATGATGTTGGAAGGAAATGTCCCTCATATCCATTAGAGAGAATTTGTGAGTACTATTGTCTATATTCTTAACCGGGTAAAAATCAAAGGTAATATTGGTAAGACTCCTTTTGAGTTATGGTTTGGTCATAAGCCTACTGTTAGATATTTAAAAATCTCTGGGAGAAAATGCTATATCAAGAGAGATGAAGATCTAGGAAATTTTGATGTTAGAAGTGATGAAGGAATCTTTCTTGGTTATTCTATTAAGAGCAAGGCCTACTGGTGCTAGAACAAGAGATTGAAGAAAATGGTTGAAAGTGCAAATGTTAAGGCTGATGAAGACATTGCCAAACCCTCTAGAACCCGTGGATATGATTTTGATGATCAGAATGATAATACAAACAAGTGCCAGTATTCAAATCAAGTTTAGATTGTTTCGATGAATCAAGAAGAACAAGAACAAGTAGAGACTAGTGAAAGTATAAAAGAGAGACCTCAAGAGCCCGAAATTCAAGAACACTCTAAGAATCCAAGGTATGTGAGATTGAATCATTTAGAAAATAAAATTATAGGAGATAAGAACAAAGGTTTTCAAACTAGGAGAAGAATTACAGAAGAATACTATTTAATTTCAAAAGCTAAGCCAAGTAATGTCAATGAAGCATGCAAAGATGAACATTGGATTGAAGCTATGAAAGAAGAACTAAAACAAATTGAGAAGAATAATATATGGATTCTTGTTTCTAGACCTAAAGAAAAAAATGTAATTGGAACTAAATGGGTTTTTAGAAAAAAACTGAATGAATAAGGTGAAGTTATAAAAAACAAAGCAAGACTGGTATGTAAAGGATACTCTTAGATGGAAGGTATTGAATTTGAAGAAACCTTTGCTCCTATTGCTAGAATTGAAGTTGTGAGATTGTTTCTTGCTTATGTTTCTTATCAAAATTACAAATTTTATCAGATGGATGTCAAGTCAACATTTCTAAATGGTGAATTAGAGGAAGAGGTGTCTATTGAGCAACTTGATGGATTTCAATTGACTGATCAGGGAGACATGGTTTGTTAGTTGAAGAAAGCATTCTATGGACTCAAACAAGCCACTAGAGCTTGGTATGCCAGATTAGATAAGTACTTGATGGAGAATGGATTTAAAAAAGGTACTACTGATAGTAATCTGTATTTCAAGATTGATGATGATAAAGATTTTTTTGTGGAAGTCTTTGTTGATGATATCATTTTTGGAGGAGATGATGGTTTGTGCATGAAGTTTGCTAATGAGATGCAGAATGAGTTTGAGATGTCAATGATTGGAGAGTTGAAATTATTTTTGGGATTGCAAATTACTCAGATAGATAAAGGGATCTTTATATCTCAGTCCAAGTATGTGAGAGAAATGCTAAAGAAGTTTGGTATGGAAGATTCAAAACCAATCGGTACACCCATGGTGACCAAATGCAAGTTGAAACAAGATGATGATTCTTTGAAAGAAAATAAGACTAGATATAGATCAATGATTGGTGGATTGTTGTATTTGACTCAAAATAGACCTGATATCATGAATTTTGTGTGCATTGTTTCTAGATTTCAAGCTGATCCTAAGGAATCTCATGTGACTACTGTGAAGAGAATTTTTAGATACTTGAAGGGAACAATTGATTTTGGCCTATGGTATCCTAAAGATGAAAATCTTACTTTAAGTGCCTTTAATGATGCTAATTAGGCAGGAGATGTCAATGATAGGAAAAGTACTAGTGGTGGCACATTTTTCTTGGGAAAGAAATTGATTTCATGGTTAAGCAAAAAGTAGAATGTCATTTCATTGTCTACTACAAAGGCATAATACATTGTTGTTGCTAAAAATTATACTCAAGTATTGTGGATGAAGAAGATGTTGAAATATATCAGAGTTGTGTATGATGAACCTACTGCCATATTTTGTGATAACTCAAGTGGTATAAACATTTCTAAGAATCTGGTGTTGCATTCAAAGAAAAAAGATATATCTATCAAGTACCACTTTTTGCGAGATAAAGTGAGTGATAAGGAAGTCAGACTAGAGTATGTACCTACTAAGGAACATATTGTAGACATCTTTACTAAGCCTTTACCTAAAGATACTTTTGAGTATCTTAGAGAGAATTTAAGGGTGATTACCCCTCCGAATCAAAACTAAGATGCATAGTCATATCTTGATCCAGATTGATGTTGTGGTGGTTGCTACTTAGGGGGAGTAGTCAAATGATTCAGATATGTGGTTCATAGCTTGTGTACCTTTTCCATTGATGTCAAAGGGGGAGAAGAGTAATGTTAAAAACTATGGAAGAGCTAAAATTAAGGGGGAGAAGAATAGTATGAGAAGAGAAATGTGTAAAGGGCAGATTGTTGGAAGAAGAGTCAGTTACATTGATGGTGTATTTTTCACATCATGTGTTTCCATCAATGAAAAAAAGGGAGATTGTTGCATGTTGTGGTTGAGTTTCTAATATTTGGTTGTCATTGATGTCAACGCTATTAGCATAAATGTATTTAAGGCTATATATGTCGAGGATATTGAGAAAATTGAAATAAATATGTTACAGGTTATCTGTGAAGCAGTGAAGATCAGTATGGAGGAAAATTCAGTATGTTATAAACTAGATGTTGTGGATTAAAGGGTTTGTTTTCAAACCTATCTAGTTTATACTCCATAAGTTTTAGAGGTGCACATGAAGATCTGAGGAAGTTATAATTTTATGTGTTTTGATAGCTATTCTTTTACTGCAAATGGTGTTTATGGAAGAAGACAATGTGATTCTAGTAATCTAAGTTGTTGCATATGTTCCTTTGATGTTCGTGGATGTTTCTAGATCATGATCTATCTATGCTACATGTCCGCATTGATCATTGTGCTCATGATCCAAAATTTTCTCTTGCGTGTTCATGTTTTTCATGTTCATAGCTGACTAGGTGTTTGAAGCGTGTTGTGGATCTTCGAGGAAGAATCTTTGAAGGTGATTTGTGCTAGAGGATATTGTTTTAGGTCCCTACTATGTTGTGGCCAACTTTGGTTGATGCACATTGATAATATTTATTGTTTTGGGCTGACAATTTTCATTCATTCTATTATCTTGTTGAAGCTGACATAAAGCAATGTTATTTCTTGTTGTGAATATATATAAGTGATTTTTAATCTCATTTGATGTATGTGTGAAGTGAAGTGTGTGAGTGCTATGTGCAAATAAGGTTCAAATAATTCAAAGTAATATCCGAGTGTGAAGAAGAGTGAAAGATAGTGAAGAAGTTTTCATGTTCTTAACTGGAACTGTATTCAGGAATTTGCAGATGCTACTCTCTCAGTTCAATTTCTTCAGATGGTTTTAATCTGAATAATTTTTGTAAGACAGCGAGTCTTCCTTTGAGCAGTGAGCTCTAGGTAGTGCACCTAAATGCATGTGCATTCCTCTTAAATTCTTCTTATAATTTTAAGAGGGTATAGCTTGTGGATTAACCTCCACCATAGTTTTTCCCCTAATAGGGTTTCCACATAAAAATCTTGGTGTTATGTGTGTTTTTGATGTGTTGTTGATTCATGCTTTCACTGTTAATAATCTGATCTAAGAATTAAGGTTAATAAGATTAATAAGTTTGAAATTTTGGGACAACTAATTCACCCCCTCCCTTCTTAGTTTTTTTCCCTTGTGTTTCCAACATAATGGTCTTCTTTCACACCCAAACATGTGGAATCGCTCTGAGCTACATTCAACTGACTCAATCCCTTAAGGGTCCAAAGTGAAAAAGGGAAGAAATCTTTGATGAGATATTACTTGAAAATCGTGATGCTTACAAACTCTCCATCTAAGCCTACAAGATCACATTGGCCCCCTCTACAATAACCTCTATTAGTTTTTTTATCTCGAAGTCATTTTCCCATGGTGTCCAGTTTTGACTTGATGGAAAAAGTGTCAAATGCAAGTAGTGCAAAGTTGCAAAGTGGTCCAACTTTCGTTTTGCAATTTGTGTGACCAAACAAACTGGTCGAACGCATCCCGATAGGTACATTTACACTATTCATGGTCCTATTTCACACCAAAACAATACTTCATCTACTATGAATATTATGTTTTGCAAGTTTTGTGAAGATTATGTATCCTTTGCTTAATTGAGTTGTTCCAATCAAAGGATTAAATATATTGGAATCTTTTTATGATTCATTTCATGGAATACCAATTGAAAACATTTTTTTTTCTTTTAAATAAAGAATTTCATGGAACTCTTTGGATTAAGTTGAATTGAGATATTTAAGAACAAGGGAGCTTTAGGAAATGCATTGCTCAAGGATCTTAAATAAGCCTTCTTGGTGCAAGGGCACCAAATGCATTTTGTTTTAATGTTATCAAATGAGGTCTTTTGATAGTTTTAGGTGTGTTTGAGTTTTTTAAAATTCAATAAGGTCCTAATAGACCATCTTATAGGTAATTAGGAGTCATTGATTTTATATTGTCACATTTTTGCAAAATTGTCAAAAGTGCAATATTGAAAAGTTGTAAAAGTGCAAAAAAAATGTAAAATTAAGGAAGCCCAATGGTCATGGGAATTCAAAGGGAAGTTATAATAGTTGTAATAGGTTGGTTAAGGTTTAAAATATGTTGGAAACTCTATGGATGAAGGTTGTTGGAGGTTTTATGAAATATTGAATAATAAAGCTCCGATTTTCCTTTAAATTATGTATCTTTTCTATTGAATATTGTTGTTGCAGAGTAGTTGCATGACCTGTACGACCTGATGGTGACTCCAAATTGATTTTAATTGTTTTTTCAGTGTCCTATATATCATTTTTATTGATTTTGAGGTGTTCCCATTTGGTTTGTAGAATCTTATTGAGTTTTCCCTATAGGGGGGTTTGAAACTCCAATTTTAAGGTTTTGAAGACATAAAACTGTGATTATGGCCTATCCCACTACCTGTAACTCCTCTAGCTAAGTGGAATCAGCCCAATATGGTAGTATTTAGTTGATTGAATGGTTTTGGGAGCAGGAGAGGTCATTTGGGGGTTTGGGCATGATGCCCTAGTTGTTAAATTTGAATGTTTTGAGTGAAATTTGATGGTTAAAGGTGGGTAGATGAGGAAAAATATTGGGGTAGAATTTTTTTGTGATAGATTAGGCATGTGAAGGCCATTTTGAATCATGTTTTATGCATTGGTGAAGTGCAAAGAAGTTGGGAAGTGGTATTTTTAGTAAACCCATTTGTAACTTGCTAAAAATGAGGGTTTTGTATAAAGAGGACTTAGTGAGTGGTTCACTAGATAAAAGTTATAGATTTGGTGGTTTTATAGACTATTAAATGACTATATATAGGTATTTTGGGTTGGGATATTTTTTAGAGGAGAGTTTCTTTGTAAATTAGGCCTATTTTGCTTAAGGGGACAACGTAGAAGCATCCGTTTAAGGGATTTGTTCCAAAAGAGTTATATGAGATTTTGAAATATGTTTTGGTATGTCTTAAAGGGTGTCTAAAAATATAATTGGCTAATGGTTTTGAGAGTGGAGTTGTGAGATAGGTCCAAGAAACCAGGTCTACAAACCTACAAGGCAAATAGTGAAGTTGTGAAGGGAATCACCCTAGTTAGGGTTTTGGAGATTGAAGGCTTGTTGAAATCAATTAAATTTGTGATTGGCAATTTAAGGCCTCCCTTCTCTACATCACTTCTCTCCCTTTCCAATTTTGGGTGGATTATTACTTTCAAAGTATTGGGAATTCTTTGCCTATTTTCTAGTTGGCAGTTGCCATTCTATAAGGATCATCTCTTGATATATTTTATACTCATTCTTAATAAATTATCAAGTTAATAATTAGTACTTTTATTTATAGTTAATATTTTCTTTTCAATTTGTGCAATTTTGGAATTTGTAACTCTACTAGTATTCCTAAAAATACTGAAGTTGTTTAGCATCGACTAATAAAGTTGCTTAGAATCAATCAATTAATATTCAAGACAAACCATGAAGGACAAAAATGATCAATGCTAGGGCTAACAAATTAACAAGTATACACGTGAATAAGTCAAGCATGTACATGTGAATAAGGGAAGCACCAGTAATAAAAAAAATGTAAGCCTTGAAGTATACACACAAATACATAGTATATGCAAACTAATACAAAGTATATGCATGAATACAAGGTATACACATGAAAACACGTAACTCAAGAAGTATACATTGGAATACACATAAGTCACAAAGTATACATGTAAGTTGTAAATCATACACTTGAATACACAACTCATATTTATTGAACCATGGATTTATTATGCAAATATGGATACCATCGATAAAATATATTTGTATTAACCAAATATCCATGTAGGCATACATCAATATATGTCAATATAGGTATAAAATATAGGTACAAAATAACCATATAGGCTTACGAGAATGCCATCTAGGCATACAATGTAAAATACATCCAATACAAAATATGTACAAAAATTCCATATAAGCATACATCAAAGGGCTCTAGAATCAAAAGTCGTCACTCTCTATGGTCTCGAAATAAAATCTTGCCCTTTTCTTGTCGATTGTATGGCGATACGTCTATCACTCATTTATGCTATGATTTAGGAGTTCTCTTGGTGCTCCCCCTAGTGTTTAGTTCTTGGTGAAGTCTTATCTATTAAAATAAGAAGTAAAGACATTAATATATATAAATTACATTAAAAAATGATATATTTAACAAAATAATCACTTACCGCCATTTGATGATCACTCTCCATGAGGGAAATATTCAAATAACCATGTTGAGGTGTGTTGAAGCCCTATATAAACCATCCAAATAGAAATTAAACTATGAATAAATAATGGTTTGATTTTCCACTAATTAACATCTATAACAACAAATGTAAATTGAAATTTAGTAATTTGCCTCATACCTCCCTTGTTAGAGCTATCGAGGATTCTATAGTAGATGAAACACCGATCTCCATTACCATCTAAACATTGGGAGGTGTTTTCGCTTGCAACATCTAAAAATAAAACAACAAATTATTCAATCATGAAAACTACAATAGCGATCCATGTCATGAATTACAATGTATGAGATAATGAATAAAATTTTGAGTACTTATTAAACTATATATTTCTGACTATCATGCTTACTATTTTCCCTATCAATATCTTGTTTGAAAGCATGTGTTTTTAGGCTTTTACCCATAGTAAAAATCTAGTGAACCATTTGATAAAATTCTTTCATAGACATGTATGATAATTGTGGTGGAATAGAGAATGCAGTGAACTATTTGAAAAAATGCCTCAAAGAAATGGGGTCTCATGGTGATGGAATGCCCTTACAAACAAATGCACATCATGAAATTCTATCACCATAAGATCACATTTCTTTCAGGAATTTTTTCAAACAGTTCATTTCCTTCTCTATGGTATTATTGCTTACTATTATGCTTTGATAGAAATTTTTCCAAGCATCCATAGTTTGTTGGAAAGAACCTATTTTAGGCTTTTAGCCATAGCAGCACGGAAGTGAGTAGTTTGACAAAAAAAATTGGTACACATCTATGGAAAATGTGGTACCATAAAAAAGGTGGTGAGCTATTTGAAGAAATTCCTTGAAGAAATGTGGTCTCATGGTGATGGAATGGCATTCCATCACCATGAGACTGCATTTCTTCAAGGCATTATTTCAAAAAACTAACTACCTTGTCTATGCTATTGCTTACTATTATTCTTTGATAGATTTTTTCCAACCATCCATAGTTTGTTGGAAAGCACCTTTTTTAAGCTTTTAGCCATAGCAGTGATGAAATGAATTGTTTTTTAAATGCTTTGGTAGACATGTATGGAAAATGTGGTAGCATAGAAAAGGCAGTGAGCTGTTTGAAAGAGTGCTTCAAAGAATTTGGGTCTCATGGTGATGGACATCACCATTAGACCGTATTTGTTTGAGGCATTTTTTCAAACAACTCATTGCATTGTCTATGCTATTGCTTACTATTATTCTTTCATATATTCTTTCCAAGCATCCATAGCATAGACAAGACAGTGAACTATTTGAAAAGAAGCCTTAGTAAAAAGTGGTCTCATGGAATGCCATGAAAAGTATATGCAATTAGAAGTTGCTTGTATGCCTCCTATAATGTTTCAACAACTAAGCCTTTACAACTGTGATTTAGGGATTGGACATCTAACCTGAATTTCTATCTCAATCATCATGAAGGTGCATTTAAATTTTCAACCCAGGGATGTAATTTTGAAATGGGTCAGCACTATATGTGCATTAGGAATCCAAAGTAGCTGCATTCATCCTATAGCTAAGAAAGACATAGTATTGAAAGTAAATTTCCTGGAAGGAAATAACATAAATGTTGAACATCAACCAATAACTAGACTAAATTGAAATGCATGACAAAAATGAAAATCTAAGCAAACAAAATAGAAACTACTTTGGCTGCAGGAACAATCATAGAATGGAATTCTAGTGGCTGCAGGAACAGTTAGTGCCAGATTCTTAACTAATAACTGAACATAAAATAACAGCTAAACTAAACTAATGTATGGGATAAAATACTCACCAAGTGGCCCCCCTTAGATAAGTATTCCCTAAAACTAAGACAAACTCAAATGCACAAAATTATATCTTCATTTCATTTAATGGAAAACATGAGTACAAATGAGCAACATGACTATATTGTTAAAAATATTAAATGTGTGAGTACATCAGATCAACATTCTTCAACTAGAAAAAGAGAGAGCTGACCTAAAGGAACATCAAGGCCTTATTTAAACACCTAGCAAGGGGGTCAACTCAAGAAAACACATAGAATGCCACATTAGGGAAAGTGTAGAAAAGAGCAAGGGCGGCTACGCATGCACATAATCTATCAAGAATGTTTTCCTTAACGTGACTCTGGCACAACAATAATGCCAACACTCACTCAATAGCATTTAAAACCATTACAAGGTAGCTACACTTTGATTTGCATGACGAATCTGTAGCTGTCAAGAGTCTTCCCTCAATTAAATGACCACCTTGTTGATTGATATGGCACATGACCAGCTAGAGAAATCTTCTTGAATTGTAGGCTTCGATTTATCTACATGACAATGTTAGCACACACAAAAACTGCATATCCATAATCATCTTAAAGCGACATTCATTAATCACATGCAAAATTAACACAATCAATTCATATAGGATGCCAATTTCATTTGAAAATTATGAAAATAAGTTCATGTCCAAAGTCTATAGTTTCAAGGAAATGTTATGAAAACATCAACTCCCAAATATCAATGTCTTAAGAAAACTACAAGAAATGGACAACAACCCTATCAATAATTAGACCATAAACTAGACTCATCATTCCCCCCAACCTAATGTCTTGTTAGTCCTCCAGCAGATGAAGAGTTGAGCTTTTGTTTGGTCAATGCCCTAAAGTTGGAAACTACAAGCTATCCCACATCTATTTCTACTATATTTGAATTAGGATACCAATATAACCCTTGTTTCCTTTCCAACCCGCTCCATCTGTATCATTCACCAACTATGTCATACCTATAATATCTAAAGTTTGGGACAGGCCATAGTAGGATAGGTGGCTGAAAAATTAGTGGAAGCTAGAATTTCCCTTTTGTTCTTCCAATCTACATATACCTCTCAACTCTCTTGAGTGCTGCAACATAGTTGTGGGTGGAATGAAGCTCAACTTTCCTTAAATCATCAGATAGGTTATTCCATCTCTGTGAGAGGTATCCCATTACAGATTCTCATGTGGTTCTTTCCATCTCCTCATAATCTTTATACAATGTTTCCCTCTCAAGCAAGTTCCTACTGCCATAGCTTGGCTAGTATAAAATTTTGTGCCAATCCTTAAAAATATCTCCTAGATGTCTAGATTCAACCCTTATGGGTAGGGGAATGTTAGATTTATTTTTCCTATAAGCCCTGTACTACTTTCCCCAACTTACTTCATTTTGTATCCATGACATGAATGCTCTCAATTGGACATCCCCAACATATAATAGTGGATTCCAATCATGATCTTTGGTCATAGTATAATATTTCAAATAAAATTCACACAACAAATTTTTCATCTCGAGGGGAGCAATTTAAAAAGCATTGAAAAATTCAGTGGGGGTTTCAATGGAGGGGTTCAAACCTAAAACAATTCTTGCCATCTTAAAATAAAGGTGCATCTCCTTTAGATAGAAAGCATAGACCCATGGAGGAGCCTGCTCTCTAATATTTGTGGAACCAAATTTTTCATGTCATCCACCTTCTTCTTCTTCAAAACAACAATTTCCTCATTCTTGTCCTCAATTTCCTCATCTCTATTTTCAATTTTCTTCTTTAGCCTGTGTTTTTTCTGCTTTCCATTCTTCTCTTTTTTGTATTTATTTCCATAAATTCAAGATTATCATGTTCATTGAAAAATCAGAGGGCCTATGTACTCCTACCATTATTTTACCTGGAATTTGTGCTTCCTCTTGGTAGAGTACCAGCTATAGGGATTCTTGTCCTTGTTCATGCTACAAGAACTCTTGATGTAGGAGTTCCTAATTTTTCTCACATGCCTGGTTTTCAACTTGCTCTACAATATCGACAAGGTCTTCCAATGTTAAATTTTTTTCTTCCTCAAACATATCCTTTTCTTCAACATTTACTTGCTCTATTGGAGCCTCTTCATCCTCCCATGAAATTTTTCCAAGTTCAGGGCTTTCCTTCAGAAGTACATTGAAGGTTGGCCCAACTGATTTTGATTTTCTAGGAGGGCTTTCATGTTTTTCTTTTGCTGCAGGAAGAATAGTGTCAACCTTTCATTTTCTTTTCAAAATTTCCTTTCTTTAGTTCAAACTTCCTCTTGTGTGCCCTAGTTCCTGTTAAGGTGCCAAGAGGAACACCATCATCAGAATCAAGAGAGGAGCTCTCTTCATCTGAATGCTCTACCTAAGAAGAACTAATCTCAATAGTTTTCTTGGCTGCATGAGGGTTTCCACTAGGGCCTGTGTCAGAAGTTGAGGCACCAGGAGTGGCCCCAACATCACTCCTTCTTCTCCCAACCCTACGAGGTTGAGGAAAAACCCTAGGTCACAAATGTTTTGGTTTAATTTGATCAATATTTAAAAATTCTTCCCAAGAAATATCAAACACATCATGCAGAGACTTTTCAACTAATAGTTTAATCAGACAATGGTGGGAAATGGAATTGTCCCTACCTTTCTGGGTCTTGGCTTCCATAATTGAAAGAAGGTGGTATAACACATTGGGCACATTAATTCTCCTTCCATGCCTCATGTGGTTCAAGAGCTTAAAATGCATGAAATGAAAACTCAATTGGCAGCCTTCACAATGATATACTTCACAATATAAATAGCTACTCACCTCCATAGGTTGGGCAGAGAAGTCCTCTTTGTGCCTTGTTTGTCTATGTTCAATGAAGGATCATTAGGTTTTGTAAATTTGGCCCTAGCCGACCTGGCATCTCTGGTAGCAGGATAAAGTTCATTGACAAGCAACCTTGTGAATTTTGCAATTCTTTCCTCCATAGCTATGACTTCTAACCCTTTTACTGTGGAATTTCCTTCAGACAATGTCTGAGAAAATTCCAGTGCAACATCTTCATCAAAACAATTTAGCATTATGAAATAATCTAGCCAGACAAGGTGCATCCTGTAATAATACATCATGAGCTGTGGGTTCATTTTGAATTAACCCACCTCCCATTTTCTGCAATCAAACAGTTACTCTACAAAGTTTTCTTCCTGTAATTCTTGTCTAAATGCCAAACTTCTCCTTCCTACAACTCTGCTAAATTTCCAATGCTGGTGTCATTTGAATTTTACCTCTTGGCTTAAGATTGTGATAGGAGAAATTAAAGCAATTAAATAGTAATAAATACAGGCTATGATTAAGGAAAATGGTGGTGGAAAATTGTCATTTCACACATATGAGCCGTCACTCACTGAAAATTAAAATTGGCTCAATAACTTAAATTTTGCTGACGTGAGCCAACATAGATAGATATGCAGACATGGAATTGACATGTCCCCCCCCTGCCCAACCTAAATTTGTACATGTGTCCTCAAATATGAGGTGGAATGTCGATGTGATAGGGGTAGGGAATAATTGCATGCTATGGTGAACGTCTGTATCAATTCACAACAATTAAATAAATGCACTAGAAGACAATTAAGATAAAATAATTGTTGTCCATGTACCTGAATTCATGGAAGCTTTATTGCAAAGATCATGGAGAAATTGCTAGTCACTTTTCAAGAAATGAGTTGAGCAATTAATTAAAGTAGAGTGGAATGAGGTGGAATCAAATGAAATGAAGTGAAAGGATGGTGGTGAGGTGGAAGAGAGAGAAAGGTGGAATGAATGGGCCGATGGGTGAAGAAGTGGATCCCCACAAAGTGGGAATATTTATTATGAGAAGTGACATACCTTAATTAGCCAGAAGAAGGGACACTAGGTCCACTTCCTTCGGCTGGAGGAAGTTAAGGTGCTGCATATTGAATGAATTGTTGCATGAATTCTTCCTTAAAATTTGGCTTGTGATACAATCGTAGGCGACAACCATTCACCAACAGCTTAAACCTGATAGGGTCAATAGTAGTAAGCTGAAAAATTAAATTGGAAAATACTTCATCCATCTCATAAGGTCTGAGCCATATCATCTATAATTTTCCTGTATTATCCTGATATCTTGAGTCATAGAGCAGTTCCCAATCACCAAGCTGAAATTTCTTATCTTTGATGAATTTATCATGCCACTTTATTCGTTGATTCTACACTACCTCTGTGTGATGCAAATTTTCCTTCCTCATCTCATCTAAAATATTCAGCTACATGACTCTATCTCTTTGTGCTTCAGAGATATCCATTCCCAATTCAACTACAGTCCTAAGAGTCTTATGCTCAAATTCAATGGGCATCATAGTTGTCTTTCCATATAGAAGCTCAAATGGAGTGAATCTTGTAGTTGTTTTCTAGGTGGTTCTATAAGCCCAAACAACTTCTGGTAACTAGCTTGCCCAATCCTTTTTATGGATAGCTACCATTTTGTTTAGAATGGTTTCAATTTCTCTATTGGTCACCTCAACTTGGCCATTGGCCTGGGGGTGATAAGGAGTAGACTTCATATGCCTAATGTTGTACTCATTGACTAGTGTTGTAACAAGGGTTGAAGTGAATTGAGTTCCTTGATCAGCTACTATCTCTCTTGGAACCCCATATCATGTAAAAATTTCTTCATACAAAATCTTTGCAACCTTATTATCTCTTGCATGCTTCATGGCCTTGACTTCTTCCCATTTAGTTACATAATCGATGCATACCAAAATATAGGATTTACCTTTTGACGGAGGATCAATGGGTCCTACAAAATCCAGTCCCCACTTATCAAATGGAGTGATTACTACCTAGGGGTAGAGTGGCATCTCATCAGATTTGGTTGGTCAGACCATCCTTTGGCATCGGTCACACTTCCTTGTATATCTCCCAACATCCTTGTGGAGTGTTGTCTAGTAATATCTTGTGTTCAAAATCTTCATTGTTGTCCTCTTGGCCGCAAAATATCCTTTGCAAGGTTGATTGTGACATGCATGCAAAATATCATATGTCTCATCTTCCCTCATGCATCTCCTCATGACCTAGTTACATCCGATGTAGAACAAACATCGAACAATCCATGAGAAAGGAAAACATTTTTCAGCACTCTCCTTTCTTTTGGAGAGAAGCGAGGAGGGAATCTGCCTATGACCAAAAAATTAGCTATGCTAGCATACCAGGGTGTCTACACATTAATGAAAAATAAGTGCTCATCAAGGAAAGAATCATCTATTACTTGATTGTCCTCTGATGTGGTCAGCCTTGAAAGAAAATCTGCAACAACATTGGCTTTCCTTGGGTTATCCACAATGGTTATGTCAAATTCCTGCATCAGCAATAACCATCTTGCTAGCCTTCCTAAAGAAGAGGTTTATTCATGAGGTATCTAATGGCTACATGATTAGTGTGCACAAAGATTTGGTAGCTTTTTATGTAATGTCTGATTTTTTTTAAAGCATAGATCACTGCTAGCATTTCTTTTTCTATCACGGTATAGTTGAATTCAACTCCTTGCATATTTTTGTTGAAAAAGTAAATGACATTTTCAATAGCTCCTTCTTTGTCTTAGGATTTCTCCTATATCATATTCTGATGCATCTATGTGGATGTGAAAAGGAAACTCCCAATTAGGTCCCTTGAGTACAGAAGCATGAGTTAAGGCTGCTTTCAAGTCAAAAAATGCCTTGTCACAATCTTTTGTCCATTGGAACTCAACATATTTAGTTAGGAGATTATACAATGGTGCTGCCATTTTTTTGAATTCTTTGATGAACCTCCTATAATAACCAGCATGTCCTAAGAAACTCTTGACATCTTTTTGTTTTGGAGGGATACCTAGGAAGATTGGTAATCACCTCAATCTTTGCAGGATCTACTCGAATTCCTTTGTGAGAGATGTAGTGGCCAAGAACTACACCTTCCTGCATCATCATGAAGCACTTTTCACTATTTAAAGATAGATTATGGTCTTCACATCTCTATAGGACTCTCTTAATATTTCCCAATGCTTCATTAAAATCAACACCATAAGTAGTGAAATCATCCATATAAATTTCCATGCAATCATTAGAGATATCTAAAAATATGCTAATGACTGCCCTCTAAAAAGTTGCAGGTGCATTGCATAAGCCAAATAGAAGGACTGAGTAGGAATAGGTACCCCATGGATAGGTAAAGTTGGTCTTCTCCTAGTCCTTTGGTGTGATTTGGATCTAGTTATAGCCACTGAATCCAATAAGAAAAGAAAAGTATTGCTTTCCTGCAAGTGAGTCCAGAACTTGATCTATGAATGGTAAGGGAAAATGGTCCATTTTGGTGGCAAAGTTAAGTTCCCTATAATCAATACAAATTTTTTAATTTCCTCCTTTTTTGTGCACAATCACCAATGGGGACACCCACTAGCTATCTGAAATGGCCTAGATAAATATTGCATCTAGAAATTTTTGTAGTTCCCCTTTTACTATTTATCTCAATGTAGGGTTAATTCTTCATTGCGCTTCCTTACTGGTGTACAATCATCTCTTATGTATATCCTATGAGTGAAAATTTTAGGATCCAATCCCTTCATATCATGATAGTCCCATGCAAATTCATTTTTATGGGCCCTTAGTAAGTTTCCCAATGACAACTATTGTTCTTCACTCAATTTAATGTTGATATTCAAATATTTCCCTTCTAACACTTGCACTTGTGTAGTGAACTCTACCATATCTGCTTCAATAATGCTTGGTACCTTGAGTTCATGTGGCAGTAATGCATGAAACATACCTTTTTATATAGGAAATTCAGCTACAGGAAAGGCATCTATAGGACAAGCGGTTGTAGGAAGAGCTGGTAGGAGATTTTTCACTGTATCATCAAGATTAGGTATATGAGAGGATGATGCTTCCTCTACCTCATAATGGTTCTGAATTATGTTCAACAATACTTCATCTTCATCTATAAGCTACATGAAAGGACTTCTGCTAAACATCATAAGCTATGCCACAGAATTAACTTCCTTAGCCTCTTCACCAATATGTGGCCATACTAGATCATCCTTATCATGGGAAGGCTGAGCCGGAGGGTAGAGAACAAGATTATTTGTGCTCTTTCCATAATAAATGGTCATGTCTCATGTTTGACATCCAATATAAGAATTTTTTGTCGCTAACCATGATCTTCAAAGAATAATGGGGTACCTACCTAGTGTGGCTTTAGGAGAAAGAATCATAAAATATATTGGGTACTCCCAAGAGTCTAGAGTTACTACTAGATCTTCCACTATACCATCAGGTGTAAGAATAGAACTGTTAGCAAGCTGCATTATAGTAAGAGTAGGTCTCATGCCTACAGTATTTAGTTTTTGTAGGATGTCCTTGGTCATCACATTTATTATTGCTCCCAAATCAATCAGATCATTCTTTATGTGCATCCCATTTATAACAACTCCTACCATAGGACTCCCTAGGTCATTATACTTGGGGACAATCACTTTCCCAAGTATAACATCAGCAAGCTATCCCACCACATAAACTATAGTGGGGTCTTTCTTCTTCCTGCCTAGTTTCTTAAGGCATGCTTCCTTGATTGCTTTTTCATATATGGGAACATCTTTTATGGCCTAAAATAGAGGTATCTTGACACATATATGCTTCAATTGATATAGAATGTCAAAAGTTGTGTCCTTCTTTTCTTCCTTTTGTTTCAAAATTTCCAACCTCTGGGGAAATGGTGGTTCTCACTCAGTCTGCTTGATTGGGACTGGTTCAGGATTTTTAGGTACACTTGGTTGAATAGGGGCATTCAAAGGCTCCTCCTCTTCCATAGGAAGCTCAGTGATAATGGGTGTGGAAGGGGCTGAAAAATTAGTTCCTGAATGCAAACGGATGTCACCTACACTCACATCATATATAGGGAATTGATTTGGACCAGCAAAGTACATTGGCTTCTACTATGGTTTATTATTTGGGTTAGGTGTGGGCTGGGTTGGTAGCTGAGTAGGTTTAGGTGCATTTGAACTTGGATTAGCAAGATGAGGCATTATAATAGTTTGATGGGGCTAAGAAGGTGGCTACATGTAATTGGTTGAATGGTTTGGCCATTGCTATTGTCCCCTCCATTGAGATGTTTGCTGCCAGTTTCCTAGAGGTGGCTGCCAATTTCCTTGAAACTGCTACCAATTCCCTTGAGGTTGCTGCCACTAGGGTGGAGAGTTTTGGTGATTGGGCCAAGAATTTGGAGGGTTATTCCAAGGTTGTAGTGGATATCCTCCATAATTGGATGGATATGGGGATTGCCATTGATTACTAGATGAATAAGAATTGAAATATGGCCCAACAAAAGATAGTGGATCTGGTGGCATACCCTATCTTGGAGCCCATGGACTCATTTGTGCAACATAGTATACTTGATCATCTTCACCCTAGATTGGCTTGAACTCGGGTGCCATCTTATTGATATCAACATTAGCTATCATCTTGCATCTGCAATATTTCTTCTTTTTTCTGTAATGAGGGAAATATTCTACCAACATTGCCTTTGCCTCCTCTTGTTTCTTTTTGACATGAAGTTAATCCAGCCAAGTAGCTAGATTGTTTATAATTTATTGCTTGAAGTCTACCAGTAAGTGAGTAATCTCCATCCTTGAAAATCCACTGGTAGATGACTTACCCATAGAATATTGGTAAGCTCTCCCCTTCTTTGAAGCTACCCAAGAATAGTTCAGGCATATCTTCTTGATATCCTCCCAAGGAACTTGGGTGATATCTCATCCTCCCATCAGATCCAAGGCATCAGTACAACTATCATTAATTCCTCTCAAGAAAAAAGCTTCTGTGGTTCCTCATTGAGTGTATGGTATGGATATTTTTGTAGGAAAAACAAAAACCTTGAAATGTAATCCACCAAGCTCTCATCCTCCTTTTGTTGCATTCTAAAAATGTCATCTCCTCTCATGTCACTGCCTCAGGAATACTCTTTGTATTTCTCAAGGAATTTTGTCTTCATGTATTCCCAGGTCTCCACAATATCTCTGCCTAGGCTCATGAACCATCTTAATGCAACTTATTTCAAATTTCTAGGGAAGAGCTTGAGCCTATGGGTATCAGTGGTATAGTCATAACTCCTTCAGAGTATATCAAAATCAAACAAGAATGTATCAAGATATTTTGTGACAAGTCCATAGAACTTAGGAAGGACTAAAGCAGGGATATTTTTGAGGTTGTCTACTTCATTTTGATGAGCAATGGGGAAAGGAAAATCTGGTCGGTTCGATTTGTTTCCATTTGCATCACCCATGTCTGCAAAGGGGTCTTCAACCAGATTTTGATCTTCAGAGAAAACTTCAAAACTGGTTAGATCTGGAAATGTATCAACAAAGAGTTGTGGCTCTTCTTCTTCTTCTCTTCTTGGCATGTTCTAATACTCAACTATTTGGAATAGATCAGGATTGTTAGGAAGGAATCTCCCATGGGCATCTCTTCTCCTTTCTCTATGCATACAACATCAACTCACTATCAGCCAGATCACACAAAGAATTGGCAAAAGAATAAGGGAAATCATAACTCTTCTAAATGAGGGGTATACTAAGAACAACTTCCAAAAATATTACAACAAGAAAACTATCAATGACTCCAAAGAACTTCCTAGTTTAACACCATCCCTAGCAACGACACAAAAAAAGTTTGCCTCTTATAATGTTTCAACAACTAAGCCTTTACAACTCTAGTTCAAGGATTGGACATCTAACCTGAATAGCTATCTCAATTATCATGAAGATGCATTTAAATTGTCAACCCAAGGACATAAAATTGAAATGGGTCAGCATTGTATGTGCACTAGGAATCCAAAGTAGCCACATTCATCCTATAGCTAAGAAAGACATAATAATGAAAGTAAATTGCTTGGAAGGAAATAAAATAAATGTTGAACATCAACCAATAACTAGACTAAACTGAAATACATGATAGAAATGAAAATATGAGCGAAAAAATAAGAAACTACTCTGTCTGCTTTCACTGCAAAAACAGTCACAAAATGGAATTCTAGTGGCTGCAAGAACAGTCAGTGCTAGATTCTTAAATAATAACTGAACAAAAAATAACAACTAAAATAAACTAAGGTATGGGATGGAATACTCACCAAGTGGCCCCCCTTGGATAAGTATTCCCTAAAACTAAGAAAAAATTAGATGCACGAACTTATATCTTCATTTCATTTATTGGAAAACATGAGTACATATGACAACATGACTGTATTGCTGAAAATCTTAAAAGTGTGAGTACATTAGATCAACATTCTTCGACTGGAAAAAGAGAGAGCTGGCCCGAAGGAACATCAAGGCCTTATTTAAACACCTAGCAAGGCAATCAACTCCAACAAACGTGGAGGAAACCACATTAGGGAAAGCATGGAAAAGAGCAGGGGCAGCTATACATGCACAAAATCTGTCAGGCATGTTTTCCTTAATGTGACTCTGGCACAATAGTAATGCTAGCGCTCACTCAAAAAAATTTAAGACCATTACAAGGTAGTTACACTTCTATTTGCATGAGAAATCTCTAGTCATCAAGAGTCTTCACTCCATTAAATGACCACCTTGTTGACCGATATGACACACGAACAACTCACAGAATCTTCTTGAATTGAAGGCTTCAAATTATCTGTATGACAATGTTAGCATGCACAACAACTACATATATGTAATCATCTTAAAGAGAAATTCATTAATCACATGAAAAATTAACACAGTCAGTTCATATAGTATGCCAATACCATTTGAAAATTATGAAAATAATTTCATGTCCAAAGTCTATAGTTTCAAGGAAGTGTTATGAAAAGATCAACTCCCAAGTATCAAAGTCTTAAGACAACTGTAGGAAATGGACAACAACCCTATCAATAATCAGACCATAAACTAGACTCATCACTGCTCCTACATATTACTTATGCTATGTGAAGTAATTACATCACTGCTTATGTTGACTTTCTAAAAAACTATATTGTAATTGAAATTTTGTCATCTATCAACATCTAGTTATTAGTTATGGAATGTGAAGTAATGCTTTGAGTTTGAAATATGTGCAATGCAACATAATCAACGATATAAATATAGACTACATAAATCTATTAAGTACAATTCATTTGTTAAACTCTTTATCCTATTGCCTACGTGTAGGTTTGACTAAATCCACTAGCACTGGGAGGTGTTCCCTCGAAACCTCCAATATTAGCCTATTCAACATCCAAAATCATATATTAAAATACCATTCATAAAAAAATTCTATTAACATGTGATAAATTTATAATTGTTTACTAGTTACATAACTCAACGGTAGGTGGAGTAGAGAAATAAGAAGGTGTAGGGATGGTGTATCCAGTATCAACACTGTGACCCTACAATTTTATTAAAATCATAAAACTAAATTAGTTAATCTTGCATTTCAAAATCAAAATTTAATAAATTAAATTCAATGAACATGCTAAATTTTACCTAAGTATCAATTCCATAGGCCTCATGCAAATGTTAGTTGCCCTTGCCATCTCCATAGCTGCAGATGGATCCTGTGTAGCAGCCTCTTGAGTGTCGATGGGGTCATATGAACAAGTCACCCGACAAGATTGACACAAATGGGATTGAAGCCCACCACTCGAAGACTCCCCTGGATGGTGTTGTAGAATAGGGTTGGCATGTTGGATGACACTCTAGGTCAAAGAGTTGATGGCCCACAAAGTCTCTACATCAACACTCTCCTTCGTGACATAAGGGATAACAATGTGCTCATGAGGTGGCCTAGCGAGAGGTCGTCTCCCTTGCCACGTAGGATCCTGCTATGCACTGGGTCTATCTTGAGCTGACCCACCACCTCTCCCCTAGAAGACCCTCATATCAAAATAATTTGGGATTTTTTTCAAGATGAAATCATAGTATAGTTTCCTAAGGAAATATCGTGAGACTTCAAAATTGTTGTATGGTGGGTAATCAAAAACCATGTACCACCTATCCCAAAAAAAGTTCCTAATCCGTTGGTGGTGGCATGAATGAATAGAAAACCTCTTCACATTGAGGGTAAGATTTGCATTTGACCATGGGTCAATGAATAATGAGCACAAATCACCTTTTGTAATTTTTAACTCTCTTACATCTTTATATAATAATTTATCTTGGTAATAAGCCCTAGCCGCCTGCCTCCTATCCTGCCAACCAGTTAATTGTTTGCTGATTGAATCTACATGTTTACAAATTTCTTTCAGTGAAGTTTCTAGGGTCATTCTTTCTGTGGTTGAACCGTTTGGATCATTCAACCTCTTGATTAAATCCTCAATTTATTTGTATTGTTCTCAATTTCACTCATTAAGTTTTGTTGAGTACTAGGAGGATGTTGAGGGATTAGTGAAGGAGATTGAGCTTGTGGTTGATTAACTTGAGGATTTTGTTGTTGTTGTTCTTGCTGTGCTTGTTGAGGATTTTTTTCCTCTTGTTGTTGTTGGGCTTGTTGAGGATTTTGAGGAGGTTTTGCAGGTTTATTAACATATACAAATTCAAAAAATAAAAATAAAAAACAACCTAAAACTAACAAATTCAAAACAAAAAACAAACAATCCTTATCTCTTAGACCTCATCGTCAATGGGGTAGCATCCTAGCGATGAAACAACAACCGTTGATGAAGAATATTGCAAAATAGCTCCTCCCAAAGTGTGAACGCAAAAAATTGGGGTTTTGTCCGCGGGCAAGAAAAAAAACACAGTTGCAAGTTAAAATGAATTCAATTTTATTTTTTTGCTTTTAATAAGTCATACCGTGAGCATGTTATAATGTGCTCATGTTATAACACATTTTCATTATAACACACTTGCATTATGGGCTCATTGTGGCCGAGCCTCAAGCTTGACACACGAAGCCATAATACAAGCACGTTATAATGCGCTAGCATTATGACCTTTCAAAACATTTTTAAAAAGTTGGCCACAAATTGGCTACCCATCTTTTTGCACCTGTCCACTTATCAATACTCTTTTCCCTATGAGATATCACCACCATATAAAGAGAGATACCTGCCATGAGTTTGTATTTTCTATTATATATATATCCAACCATCTAATTTTTGAATAAAATTATCTAAATAAATATATTCATATACTTTAATTCCATCCTCTAAGCTTAAATCCTCCTCAAAAAATTGTAGACCACACATTTTTATTTCCCTAACATTTTATGATATTCAAAATTTGATTCTAATACTTCTTCCAAAAATTTCTTCACATGCATATCTAGTTGAATAAATCCAACCTCCTTATTTCAATTAGGTGGATCATTTCAAGACTTTCTTAAATTTAGAGATAAATTTTATTTACACCCTTCTTTATTATTTACAAAACCTATAAAATCTAAATATTTATTTTAAATTCTTGTTGTTTACCATATTCTAGGCAAGACATTTTAATTGAAAGGATTCTTTGTATTAATCATATCTGTCAGACACAAATATTCTACCAAAGAATATAGCGTAGGAGAAGAGGGAAAGTGTGTAGTATTATGAATATTATACATATTATTATTCTAATTTTTACCATTATACCATCATGATGCAAATGTGAATAAATTACACCGCTCTAATCTCATAGAAAAATAAATTGAACTTAACAACTCCATTTGTCAATTAAAGATCTATGCAAACAAAATTTGAATGAAAAATAACCCAATGACAATTCAAAGATATCTAATCACATATTCTATTGATAATTAAATATTTTCAATTACATGTTCACTTTTCATCTCTTTGGCTTCTTACACAATTTTCAATTCCTCTTCCTTAAGCCCGCTCAAATCATCCACGACCTCTCCTTTGTTCATAGTGTCTTCTCCAGTGATCTATTCCTCCTCTTCCATATGGTGTTCACCACTATCTCCTTGTAAACACTTAGGTCTCTCTTTAATTAACCTTTTTTCTTGCCATGGCGTGGTTTCATCTACTTTCTTTCATGCACTTTATTTTTCTTGTCTTCTCAGCCTTTCCTAGCTGAGAATCCTCATACTTGCATGTTAAACCTGCCTTAGATTCTTCTCTTTAGGCATGGTGCAACATTTCTATCATTTTTTGCCCATTCAAAGGGCTCGACCCATTCTTCCTCTACAAGTTTAGACACTTAAAAATATCTTGAATGATATCACACGCTCGAATCTAATGTATTGACATCATTTCATCTTGAAAACCATCCTCGTTTTGCTTAATTAATTAAATTATCCTAGCTATTTAATTAGTTGCATCATTTTCATCTATTAATCTAATTAATCTAATTAGGTTAATTCTTCCCCCTATCATGTTAACCTTTCATCCTATTAAATTGGATAAATAAAAATATCCAATTTTAACACCCTAAGTCCTCTCATTTAAATTAAATAATCTTAATTATTTAACTAAATGTCATTTTGATCTCTTTTCATTAAATAAGTTAATTATTTAATGGATATCCTAAATTCCACTAATTTGCATAATTGATACTTTTCTTTAATTATAAAATTACTAATTAAATCCTAATTCTCCCACTTGCAAGGGAATATTCTTTGGGAATATTACTCCTTTTCACATTCCTCCAAAAAGGGAATATTTTCATAGAATATTATTTCCCTCTTCACTCATTTGAAAAATGGAATATTCTTCCTTGTAACAAACTTTCAACAAACTTTTTGTGCAAGTTTTGTAAGTGTGCTTCTTTGGATGATTGTGAGCCCTTGATTAAATATCAACTTGCATTTTCAACCTGTTGTTACTCAAAAATGCAATTTTTAACTAGAAGAGTTTGCCAAGCTCTTACAACACTTTTGGCCAATGTACAAGGCCAATTGATGCAATTGTACCTTCTACTCTTCAGGCTCTACTAGACCTAGGCAGGTGAACCTAATGAATGATGCAGATTTGAAATGAACTTCCTAATGCAACAATCTACCCACAATGGCAAGGGAAGTGGATAGACATAAACACTAAAACTACTCCTACTCCTACTGAACAAATGAAAGGATTTGAAAATATTAATTGTATGAAGTCTAATTTCTGGGTTGAGGCAGATCAGTGCCTTCTATCCACATGGGCAATGGTGTCAAATACTATGAATTATGAGTTTTCCCTCTCTATCCTAATTCAAGTTGCTAGGCACTCTTAGAAATGAAATCTAATGACTCGCATATGACTTCATTAATTTATGGCTTGCATAAATAGTGCTGGAATATTTTCTTATCAGGTTCTACTTCAACAATCCAAAAGAAATACTAAATCACTATGACTTGTTTAAAAGAATTTTAACTCTGACTTGCAGACACCAATCAACCAAATCACATAGAGTAAAATTTGCACTTTGATAAATCAAACATATGCTTGATACATTGATTTAAATGATTTAAGACTTCAAGTTGGAGACAACCCTCCCAAGAAATATAAATTATTATATCACAACAACTCAAAACAAAAAGAGTTTCACAAATTCAAAATGATCTATCCATTGATTCTGCTTCAAAGAATGTCTATACATTATTTGCATTCCCAGTCTCCTCTCGAGAAAAATATAACAATTCTAACTCTACCTCCCCTTGCTAATTGATTTTTCAAATATTTATACAATGAAATCCCAAGGGTCACGACCCTTCACCTTTCTGGTAAAACCGTTTACATTCTTCAACAGAGTTTAAAATATTTAATTGTGTTGCCTCTCAGCAAATTAAATATCTTTTACATAGTTATGCTTTTAATACCTTACCGGCCTTCAATATTTCACTCCTTGTGGCTTTCATTGTTTATACTGCTCTACCGCGGGTTTGAATTTTCCACCCATGGTTGCACAGTGACTGGCCTTTACTACTCCCTCACCATCTATTCCTATCCATCATAGTCACCTTAGTTTGTGCTCTGGCTGGTTATGATATGGCGGTAACTGCCACTGCTGCCCACTAACGATTTATCGTACTACCGCGATCTTCATCGTGACCGTCCACAGTACCACAGTGTGCTCATTGCTGACTGCTAACCACTTACCACTATCACCGTGATCATTATTTTAGCAGCTACGATATTGCGGTAACCGCTACCCATTATCCTTCATTGCCATCTCCCCTCACCATGATGGTTATCTCCGTGTCTACCACGCTACCGCGGTCACTAGCTTGACTGCCAGTGGTACCACGGTAGCTACTCTACAAACCGCTAGCTGCTCCCGATGACTACTCGCCACTGCTCATTGCCCATCCACTGCAATCACCACGGTCTGTGAGATGACCGTCAGCGGTACCGCAGTGGACTTCCTTCACTATCTGTTGATTGCTACCGCGACCACCGTGGTCTGTGGTTTAACTATGCGCAGTGGCATGGTAAACACTTTATGCCACCTGCTAACCTCTACCACCATACTGCAAACTTTTCAATCTTGACCATCAATTTCTTTTTTCATATTCTATAAATAGCCTAGCCGTCTATTGACTAGGGATCTACCTTTTTAGAGCAAACTTATGCTATTAAAAAGCACTCTCATTTTCATCCATATTTAGCACATATTTAGTATTTTTAGTTTAAATCTTGATCATAGTAGCTTAGAGCATCCATTAATGGCCTCCATGGTAACTTAGTTACATCCATTTAGTATATTTTGAATCTAGGTCTTGCATATTTTGAATCTTGTGCACATTTAGACAAGCTTTGCATACATTTACATCGATCATCTTAGCTTTTATCATGTTAAAATAGCTTTCATCATATTTTACAACACATATCACATTGGTTTCATCAGTTTTCTTCAACAAAATTGATTGAAACAAGCTCATTATCCAAGGATTTGGAAAGGGTCTCCATTCCACATCAATGCGACACCACTCCCCCAATAGGATAAGTTTTAATGTCTTAGAGTATATTTTTATCAATCTTTCATATTTTAGAATGATAGTTTTAATAGATTCTTCACTTTGTTTACATTGAATGATTCTATTGGGATTGATGCTTAGTGGCTTAAATATGCTTTGAATCCATATGGATCAAGTGTAGTTAACCTATACTATGTCATTTCTCATATTTTGACGCTAGAAGGAGGGCAGTTCTAATCAAATTTGATGATTTTTTCTCTAGAATTTTGGTTTCTTGGTTTTGTAGATACAACAATGCTTTTGGAGACTACAATAACGCTTCTATTAGGAACCACCATATAGCGTCACTATATTTTGTAGATACAATGAAACTTAATTAAATAAAAAATTCTTATTAAAAATTGCAATGCTAATACTTTTTAGAGGTATCAAATATTTGAAAACAATGACGCCTCCAAAATAGTGATGCTATCGTCGTCCCTGTTTTACTGCAGAGCGATGCTTTTTCTCACTAGAGTGATGCTTTTGTGAATTACGGCTATGCCTTCGTAATTATCGATTCTTTTTACTGGTAAACCAAATAGTGACTCAATTTTAGCATGTTTTTAATTTTTTTGATTTTATCTACTCCTTAACATGTCACTAACTTCTGGTTTTTGTTTTTGAGGCTAATCGGTTTTGTAGGTTTGGGGAACAAAATTTGAAGTGAAGGAGCATATTGTCATTTGATTATAATTATAACAAGTGTCTTTACACTTATGGGGCAAGTATAACCCATTTTATGATGCTTTACTTCACATTTTAGGACCAACTATATTTCCTTTGGGCTTAAAATTAATGTTGAAATTGGATAAAAATGAACCCACATATTCTTATTTTGCAATATCGAGTTACAAATTGAGCTAAACAATCAAAAAATTCCATTGGTGCTTAAAATGAATTCATTTTTCTATCATTGATTAAAATGAACAATTGTTTTCCATGTTTTCTTTGTTTTTGTATGCTTGAAATGTGTATCCTCTCCCCTTGTGCTTTGTGTGATCTTGGGTGAAGAGAAACATTCAAGTATACATCCTTTTCTTTTGTGCAAATCAATTGTGTATCCTCTCCCCTCACACCTTTTGGTGATCTTGGGTGACGAAAATCATCTTGAGTTTCTTCACACATTATTTGTATTTTGATGCGTTACCTTTAGAGGGCCTGCCTCCCAACTTTTGAGAGGGAACAACCCAAGCGGTACTTTCATTTCAATTTTCTATATAAATATTTAGTGTGACAAAAGTCATTTACCAAGTGGTGTGGATGCCCTATACCGATGAATGTCTCCCTCAGTATCTGTGTGATACGTCAAAACCCTTAGATGTTTCTAAGGATTGGGATGCCTCTTAATTGAGTGAATCGATGAATGTATAGGCACCAGTTTATCCCACAAGTTTGAATTAATAACCTCTTGTTGTAGAGACCCAAATCCTTTTTTACTTGGTGGTGCAGGAACAGTCATTTTGAAGCCACCCTACATTTACTATTCATTGTAGAATTAGGATGTTCCTAAGATCTTAAGATCTTTGGGGTATGAGATTTGGTGTACCCATGTTGTGTAAGGGGGAGCCAATGCCACCAAATCTCTAGCTTTTCACTTTTTTCTTAGTGTTTAGAGAAATCCAAGTAGGGACCCAGCAGGTAGTATCTTTCGAGTCTAGGTGGTATCAAGTCAATTTGAATACTTTGCTTGGCTCCAAAACATTTTAAACAAACATTAACATGATTCATCAAATTTTAAACCCTTTGGTTTGAGTATGGATACCCTTTGAAAATCCTTGATATTAATTCTCATCCTAAGGATTCTATCCTTAGAGACTTCTAAGTATTTTGGCTTATATCTTGATCCATACTTCCCAAAGTCAACATAAGTAACTATGGCCCTAACTTCATTATTTTCACATAATAGACCTTCTGAAATGAATGGTGTTTTTGATATAGACATTTAGTATAAAACTTAGGCAAGACAAGTGTTTGTTGTAAAAAGAAACTCATTTAAGCAAGATAAATTAACAAATTGAACCTCACATGACTATTTGGCATCCGATCACTCTGGTTCAACAACCAAACTTTGAGCTAACTAAAATAATCAATAGTTTGAGGAGCTTCACATTTGAGACAAAAGAAACATCCAACTAGTGGAGAATCGCAAAAAACATCTTAGAAAACAAGAGCGAAAAGCCGATATTGCTATCAGAAGGACTGTATTACCACCTCCTATGTGGCAATAAATATCCTCTTTTCTAAAAATAATATATAATCCATACAAGTGTTTGTCTTCATGATCTCTTACAAATTCAAAACCCTCAAATGAAGGTCAACATTCCACCATTTCAGTGAAGGTTTGCAAGTTCATTATCATGTTTATCAAAACCAATCAAACCTCTTGGTCTCAAAGTGTTGTCCCAAAAAGTTTGTAAAATCTCACTTCCCATATCATTCATCCATTTCATCATCCACTTCACATCATTCCTCCAAAATGACTTAGAATGTCTCTTTTACCTAAATTTGAGTCAACTAGAGAGTTTAAACATTAAAAATCTCAACATAACTCTCCCATAGGTGACCCACAATTTATGGTAACAACGAGATCACAAAAGAAGAGAATCATGGAGAAAACCAAAGTTACATCCACCATTAGTGATACCAACCCTCAAGAATTCAATCCAAGAGGTCATTATACCCCCACAAAACAAATCCAAGATCCAATGGGACCATATGAGGTAGAAGACATCATAAATAATTCCCCCATCTTTTGTTGAAAAAAACTTGACACAAGGCTTGAAGTCATCCATGCTTCAAACAAATCCATCACTAGGGCCAAGCCAAACATGAACTCCTAGTCTTGCAACTAGTCTTGCTAAGGAATTTGGTCACACTCTTCCTTTGACAAGTGACACACTTGTGGGTACTCTCAACATTAATCCACCCCAAAACACCACCTGGACACCTACATTTGGTGCCCCTCATCCATCTTCCACCACCATTATAGAAAACCCTTTACATCCACATAAACCACTTACACTTCATGAATCCATGACAACCTCTACATATCAAAGGAACCCATCTTCATCCATCCCGACAAGTACCACAAGTGTGCCGAACATCACAAAAGGTAGTATGGAAAAATTACCTCCAATATATCAACAAGGGAATTTCAACACCCTTATGTAGAATCAACCCTAAACACAACAAGGGGCATCTTCATCCAATCATCCCATTAGTTCATCCATCCCATTGGTTTTGAAAAACAAATTCATCCCATCCATCATCGACCAAAATCCAAACAACACTTTGGTTACAAATCCCCTCAACCAAGATAATACCTTGATCCCAACTCAAATACCATAGGGGAACCCATTACCTATCGCTCAAGGGAACTCTCTCAATCAATTTCCAAGTAAGCCATTCCCATCACAATGTCAAGTTACACCATTATCATCATTACCATTGGTCCCCCTTGTTATGAAAAATAAAATGGGACCTCAAACTTACATTCCTCCATCTCAATCCACCATTCTTCAAGGAATGTTAAATCAAGGTAACTCCAAACCACTCATCATCCATCCACAACCCACTCAAACCATTGAAATCCAACAACTATCACAAATTTCCCAACAACACAATGATCCTACATTGCAAGCACACACCCTAGCTTTACAACAAGCACAACAAGATTATCAACAAACCATCCAACAACAAGAACACAACTCCCTAGCAGCACAACAACAACAAGAATCCCTATCAACACAACAACAACAATCAGCCCTAGCAGCAGCACAACAACAATAAGCACCACAAAAAATACAACAATAGAAAGCAACCCTAGCAACATAACAACAACAAAAATCACAACAAGAAGCCTTAGTAGGCCAACAATAACAACAAGCTCAAAAAGTAGCCTTAGTAGCACAATAAAAATAGTTCAAGAAAAACAAGTAACCTTAGTAGCCCAACAACAATAGCAAGCAGAATAAATAGCCTTAATAGCACAACAACAACAAAAATCACACCAAGCAACCTTAGCAACCCAACAACAACAACAAGCACAACAAGAAGCCCTTTTAGCCTAACAACAATAATGACAATAGTAATAGGCTTTATACTATAACCCCCAATAGAATGTCATCAACCTAAACATGTTAGGAACATACACACCATCACCACTATCATCTTCACAACATCCCACACCACCATGCACACCCTACAACACCCCATCATATCAAACTCCCACTTATAATTCATCCACCATCCCACCATATACAACATATGTTCCTCCACCAACCTTGTAGGACAACGTAGCATCCCAACTCAAATCACTGACACAACAAATGCAGGACATGCAAATGGGAAAGACAAGAAAACCCCATGCACAAAAAAATTTATGTTCTTATCCATTTGATAGAAATATCGCGATGGTGCCTTTACCTCCTAGTTTTGAGGTCCCTAAATTCGATAAATACAAAGGGAGGGGAAATATTGTAGACCACATCAAGGAATTCAATGTAATGTGCACGTAGGTGGCCTATAATGATTCCTAGTTAGTGTGCCTCTTTCCATGAAGTTTAACAGGTCCTTCAATGGATTGGTTCTCACAATTGTCTCCAGGTATCAATACATTCCAAGAAATCATCCATAAATTCTTCGACCACTTCTCCTTCAACCTTGATATGGATGTGAGATTATAATATTTATATACACTCAAGAAAAATAAAGGAGAATCATTTGCCAATTTCTTACAATGATGGAGGCAAAGAGCTAGCAAAAGAAAGTTGTCCATCCCCAATGAACAACAAGTTGGGATTATCATAGAAAATATCGATCCAGATCTATCCTTCCACTTGAAGATGCAATGTATTACCAATTACGATGAGCTTGTCCCTAGGGACCTTAACATCGAGAGAGCCCTAATATCATAGGGAAATACCCAAGCATACAAAGACAACTTCCCATCAACTTTAAAATGACAAGCCTTGTTTCTGGACTAAGAACAAGAACATGATGAATGATGGCATGGTGGATACTAAAGTGGTTATAAGTGATCCTAGGCAAAATACCAACCAACCAAACATTGCACAAACTGTCCAACAAACAACATCACCATCATAAAATAATCAAGTCAACAACACTGAAATGTTAGTGTAATTAATTAATTAATTATTACACTAGCATAAGTTAATTTAGGTTTTAATTAATCATATTAGTCCTAAGTTGCATTTAATCATTTAATAAAGTTGTTGAGATAAGATTCCCTTCTAGAAGATGAGTTATCTTTTCTAGAACTTATCTTCATCTTATTATCATTCCCTAGGTAGTTTGTTTGGGTTTCTTGTTGTCACATGAAGTGTGATTTGAACACTTGGCAACATCCTTTGCATTTTAGGTTTAGCACTTGCCTATATAATCAGACATATGTACTCTTTGTAATCATCCATCTATCAATCAATCAATACTTTCTTTGTGGTTGAATATTTCTTCAAAACCTTGTTTGTTTTTTTCATCCATTCTCTTCCTTGTGACAGGTATCCATTTACATGTAGGTGATCTTGGAGTCTGAAGTTGGTTTTGACAACTTCTACATGGTATCAGAGCTTTCCTGCTGCATGCCTATTCTTGTTTAAAGAGTTTGGAGCTATTTGGAGCTATAAGGGTTTGTTGCATGCCATTTTTTACTGGAGCCGTCATCATATTTTCTTCAAAAATCTAGTCTTCACTCATTTGTAGGAAAAATAATTTTCGGGTTTTGTAGCCAGCGTCGAAATCTGAACTGGGTATCTTTTAGATTTTGCATATCTTACAAAGATTTGGAGAAAATTGCAGTTTAAAAAGCGTAGGGCGTCATTTTTCTCCTAGCTGAAGGTTAAAAAAATTCTTCTTTTTTTTTTTTCATCTTCTGCTTGTTGGATCAAGAAACGATTTCTGGGTTTTATTTCTAGCATCATAATATTTCTGAGTTTTTATTTTTGTCTACAAATAGTGAGTAGATTTTTCAGAAATCAAATTAGAAATAAATGTTTTTGCTAGAAAACTTGTTTCCTATAGGCTAAATTCAATTTTTATTTTATTTGAGAGTATATATTGCTGTTCTATATCATGGATACACATAATATTGCACCCCTTACTCCATTCAACTATTTTGGTTGGAAAAAACAAATGGAGATTCACTTGAAACATAATGGGTTGTATAGGGTAACCATGGGCACAGAAATTGAACCTACAGGTGCTGCTGAAAAGAGAAAGTGGTTTAATAGGTGTGATGAAGCTTATGGTACATTATGTCTATCTCTTTCTTTTGACCTTCTTTTTCACATTGAGTCTTGCACTACACCCCATGCGGTTTGGACTACTTTGCAGTCTTTGTTTGGGAAGCAAGATACTATGAGAGGGTTTCAATTAGAGAATGAGCTTATTGGCTTAAATCCTAGGGATTTTGACAGCATCCAGGAGTTTTTCACCAAACTCAAGTCTCTTAGATTGCAGTTGTCATAGTGTGGTGTTCAGAAGGAAGACTCTTAGTTGATATTGTCCTTTCTTTCTAAGCTTGGACCAGATTATTTAGTTTTTGTTTCTACCTTTTACGCTACTAGGGATGCACTTGGTACTAGCTTTACTATACCTTCTTTTGATGATTTTGCATCTTCTCTCACTTGAGAGTAGACCAAGTTGGCCAATATGGGCAAGTTGAAGCCCTCTTCATCACAGACACTTATTGCATCAAAGGAGCTCAGAGATCAGAAGGCTTCTACAGGAAAAGGAATGAAACAAAAACAAAAGGATTCCAAATTTTATGAGTAGCAGAAGGAGTCCTCAGATTCATCATCCTCTTTTAAGGGGAAATCATTTAGGAAGGAGAAGGGCCCATGTGCATATTGCAAGAGAGAAGGACATGTAGAACATAATTGCTACAAGAAGGACATTGATGAGTTGAAGAATCTTCTTCAGAAACATTAGATTGATTTGTCTTCTAGGATGTTTGCATCATCTCCTTCTTCTTCTTCTTCTTCTTCTTCTTCTTCTTCTTCTTCAATACAGCATGACAGGGGCACAACTAGTTTACATACTTCATCAGATATGAAGGGACATGCTCTTTGTGCTTCTTCGAGTCTTGGATCAGGGAGATGGCTTCTAGATTCAGGAGCATCTCATCATATGGCTTCTACACAGTCTATGTTCACTTCCTTTGAGTCTCACACCATGTCTCCTATTTTGATGGGAAACAATACATACATGAGTGTTACAGGGAAGGGGTCTATTAGTTTTGGGGACAACACTTTTCAGGATGTCTTGTGTGATCCTCATTTGACAAACAACCTTCTTTCTATATATCAGATCACACATGGAGGCAATGGGAGGTCCGTGGAGTTCACACCTGATTCAGTTATCATTAGAGACTTGGAGAGTAGAGCAGTTATTGCTACTAGGGTGGTGGATCACTCATCTCGGTTGTATTCCTTTGCAGATTTTTTTACTGATGGTGCTTATGTTCCTATAGCTGTTCATCACACTTCTAGTGTGAATCATCATTAAGAGGAGAAATTTGGCTTCTTGAACATTGGAGTTCTCACTTTAGATCCTGTTCTTGAGTCATCCTTTCCATCTCCTCCACCTACTATTGCAATTGCTAATACTTCTATGACTACAAATGTGGTTTCTTCCGTTTCAGTGCAGCAGGATCCAGTTGATCATCCATCTTTGGAGGTTCCTATTCTGTCTTCACCCACTTTGACTCTTTCATTTGTTGAGGTCACACCTGCTTCTGTGGAGACATCTTGGGCTATACCTACTTGACCTTCAGAGATTGCTTTCATTCAGCCTCTTCCCTCTCACTTTTTTTAGGAGATGCAGTTTCTTCAATTATTTTGGAGCTACTTCATTCTGGGGGGGATTTGTGGTCTATTTCTTCCTCTCTTTTGGGGGGGTTCTTTCATGTATCTTTGTGATGGATGGTGTACTTGGGGGGTCCTATGGAGTCCTCCATCTTTCATCACTTAGTTTCTCTTTGCATTCTATTTTGGGGAGGAGTTTTGTTCCCACTGGGTTTTATCCTTTACCCCAGTTAGTTTAGTTTGCATTGCATTTGTACTTGGGTACCTAAAATGGCCATCAGCCGGGACCCATCATCATCATGCATAATCATTGCATTTTTCATTTCCTCCCTAAGTTGCACTTATGGGGGGGTGTTAGTGTAATTAATTAATTATTTATTACACTAGCATAAATTAACTTAGGTTTTAATTAATCATACTAGTCCTGAGTTGCATTTAATCATTTAATAAAGTTGTTGAGATAAGATTCCCTTCTAGAAGATGAGTTGTCTTTTCTAGAACTTATCTCCATCTTGTTATCATTCCCTAGGTAGTTTGTTAGGGTTTCTTGTTGTCACATGAAGTGTGAATTGAACACTTGGCAACATCCTTTGCATTTTAGGTTTAACAATTGCCTATATAATCAGGCATATGTACTCTTTGTAATCATCCATATATCAATCAATCAATACTTTCTTTGTGGTTGAATATTTCTTCAAACCCTTGTTTGTTTTCTTCATCCATTCTCTTCCTTGTGACAGGTATCTATTTGCATGTAGGTGATCTTGGAGTCTGAAGTTGGTTTTGACAGCTTCTACATGAAACTCAACAAAGATGAACCCCCAATTAGAATAACTATCCTAAACACAAATACACACAATTGGGGGAACCTATTGAATCCATCATGAATAAATTGGTAGATTCAAACTTGATCACACTTCCCAATTTTGAAAACTACCAAGAACCACAAGATAAACCTCCTTGGTACAATGAAAAATATCTTTGTGACTTTCACAAGATTAAGGGGCACAAGACATTGAATTGTATGAGGCTCAAAAATATTATCCAAGATCTCATAGACAATAGTGACATATCTATTGAGGCCCCATCTAACAGCCAAGATCTCAAGATATACAAGAACCCTATACCAGATCACAACAAAGGGAATGAGAATGGAAAAGTGAATACTTACAATAATGTGCAACATGTCTATTCCAATGTAGTTACATCCTATGGCAGTCTCATCACTATCGTTACCATCAAAGGACCTAGTGTGGAGTGTGGAGTGACCACATGACATGGAAATCTTACCATCCAAGGAGCTTCATCTAAACCTAGGGCACAACCTACATTACCAACATCTAACCCTAGCAAGTATAATCTCCTAGATCATCTTAAGAAGACCCTTGCACATATCTCAATCTTGGAACTATTAAGGTTGTCCCCTGTACACAAGGGAATATTAGAGAAAGATTTGTCTGTGTCATCTATCCCTTAAAATATTGATACAGATCAATTTCAAGCTATGGTAGGGCATATCACTATCCCTCACCATCTCACCTTCTCAGAATAAGACCTAAAATCATAACCATCTCATAACTAGGCTTTACACCTTGAGGTCATTGTTCATAAGAACATGGTTAAAATATTCTTAGTAGATGGAGGTGTTGGTCTAAACATTTGCACCCTTCAGCTAATCAAAAACTTGGGTTATTCAGAGGATTCTATTAAGAAAGCAAAGAGTACAACCATCAGAGCATATGATGATCAATAAAGGGTATTGCAAGGCATCATCATGTTACCCATCCAAGTGGGACCCGTCATTGCTAAGATCACATGCCAAGTATTAGACCTTGATCTCCCCTACAACATCTTACTTGGTCAACCCTGGATTCATGCCTTAAAATTTGTAGCTTCAACCTATCACCAATGTGTAAAGTTTCCTTTTGAGGACCAGGAAGTTAACATCCATAGAGATCCTGAGCCTTTTTACTACTGCAAGAACCTTGGGGCCAACTTTTACAAAATACCTCAAATCCTTAAAAATTATGAAGGGCCTACACCCTCCTCCTCATTTGTTGACCCATCATCCCTTGCATCTACCTCAAAAACAAAAGTACCCATTGTGTAGAACATTCTTGACATCAAATAAGTGATCCAGGATGATGGTTGTGGAGATTATAAACTAACAAAGGAAAATTTTGTATTGGGAGAGCTACCTCTTTCTCCAAAATCCAATGGGAAGCCCACACCTATCAAAAAAATGGCCGAAATAGTAAATATGGAAGCTACCACCTTCACCAAGTGGGGGGACTTGAACAAAGAAGATATCAATGAGGATGTCTCTAAAATACTCTATCAAGATGACCGAACTATACCTATTATTCCCATGGAAGATGACAACAAAGGCTTATAGCTAATGAAGGGATGGGGATACAACAAGAATGAGAAAATGGGATAAAATGATAATGGCTTTCTAGAACCCATCATTCCTAAGAAACGTCCTAAGAATCTTGTATTATGGTGTACAAATAGTAGGGTTACCATTCTTAGCAAAGGCACCTCTACTAAACAAGCTAAGGCTTCCTCTTTGATACTATCCTCAATGATTTCCCCTCGATGTTGTTGACCAATTTGAAAATAGCTCCCTCTTTATGATATCCAAAAAATATTTCACACCAAATGACCAAAACACTTAAATGATCCTAGTATACCCCTAACTCATTGAATGGGACCAAAAAGGACCACTAATTCTAAATTTATTCAAAAATAATGAAGCCGTCTCAAAATTCATGGAACTCTACGACAAATTATCATGGGCAGATCACAAAGTTGGTTTTGATATAGAGCTAGACACATGGGCATAATATGGGAAGATGATTGAGTCCTTCAATAAAAAAATAGATGATATGAAAATAACATGTTGATCTTTAAGTGAAAACCACACTGTGGCACTCTCTGATCCTAAAATGGTAAAAGGAAAGGACACATCCAATGGTGAAAACCTCTCCGAGGTACCCAAGGATGAGGGATTTGTTGGAATGTGATGTTGTTGATTGTTGTCATTAATGGTTGTCATTGGTTGATTGTTTTGATGCTTTGGTGATCCAAATTGATGTGCTTTGAATGTTGTGCTATGATGATCTATCTTTGGTCATGCTTGTCTTGGTCCCATTCATTTTAAAACATAATGAGATACACTCTTAGGGGTCTAGACCGATCTGGAAAGTGGTTAGCATGTCCTGAAACATTGCTTGCATTGTAATGTGTATATCCTACTCCTTGGTTCTAGGTATCATGGTTAATATGTAGCATGTTTATTTGAGCGAGGAGGTTATGTGTGGTCCACATTTCATTCCCTTCCATTGTAGGAAATTTTTTGTGGTGACCTAATTCAAAATTGTGTTCAACCGACTTAGGAGTTTATGGAAGCATGAAATGGAATTATGTTTGGCTGATGGGAAGATTATGAAGGCATGGAATAGTATAAGTAAAAGTTGATTCTTTTTTATGAAGGTAAGTGTGGTGAATGCAAATTTAAAATACAAACATTGTGTGAAAGTATACCGAAGACAATAGACAGTGAGTTTATTCTGGTGTGACTATTGGTGATAGTTATTTCAGTGGTGGATTCCCTTTCATCATTCTTCTTGTAGTGAGACATTTTCTGTAAGCAGTGATCCTTTCTCTTTCGGTAGTGATACTTTTTTATCTTTGGCTATACTAGCCAGGCAATGAGCCCACTAGTAGTGAGCCTTACCTATAGCGAGCATTTTGGTAGTAGTCCTTTATAAAAATCACCTTAACCAGTGTCATCTTAACCGATGTTTTATAATTGAGAATTAGCATTCTTTGTGGATTTTCCCATCTTGGGTTTCCACATAAATTATGGTGTTCGTTGTGCATGGCATTGTTAATTTGTATCTGATTGATTTTTGTTTACTCTAAATTCATTAAGGTTAAGAAAATTGTTTTATAATAACGGATTCACCCCCCCTCTCAATTATCTGGACTGTTTTACAATTGGTATTAGAGCTTTGGTTCCTCAGAGAAGAGATTAACCGCTTGGGGTAGATCTGATGGTGCACAAACTGACAATTCTAGTGTTTGATGGATATGACTACAATTTTTGGAAAGTGTAGATGAGAGGTTACCTAATTTCTCTAGGGTACAAAACTTGGAAAGTTGTTGAGACAAAATATGTTGAACCGACAAATGGTCCTTCTAGTGCGGATGAGATTTCAGCCTATGAAGAGAATGAGAAGTCAAGGTATGCAATCTTTAGTGCTTTGCCTAAGACTGAGTTAACAAAAGTTATTTCATTATAATGTTTGTGAAAAGTTGAAAGAAATCTATGAGGTAAATGATAGAGTTAAATTTTCAAAGAAGTTGACAACTAAGCGTAGATATGAAAACTTCAGGATGGAAGAAGGTGAGGATAGAGCAAACTACTTTCAGAGAGGTGATAGTGCAGTAAATGAAGTCAAAATCGATGAGGCACTCTAACAGATGAAGATTTTATGGAGAATATTTTGATGACCCTACCAGAGAGCTACAGCGAAAAGATCTCATATATTGAGGAAGTTTATGATTCGAAGAAATTCACTAGAGAGCAACTATTTAGCACCTTGACCGCATTTGAGATGAGAAAATTTGGAAAAGAAAAGGAGAAATTTGAAACAACCTTCAAAGCCACAAAAACATATGAAGATCCAGATAGCAAAAGTTTAGATGAGCTGGAAGAAAACTTCACAAGAAGAATGAAACAAGGTATTGGCAAGTACAAAGGTATGCTACCTTTTAAATTCTTTAGATGTGGAAAGATTGGTCATTTAGAAAATAAGTGTCTAGAGAAAAGAACAAGGAATTTTTTTAAAAAGATCAATAAGAAGGCCTATTATGTTAATGAGAATTCCATCATTTCTGATGATGAATAAGATCATGAGGATTGTTTTTTTTTGGTAGAAAAGGAAGAACCTAGATTTGATATCTCTAATATTTGTCTGAAATACAATGATAACACTGAAGCTGCATTATTTTTCAAAATAAATAGAGTTAAATGGTTGATTTATAGTGGATTTTAAAATCACATGACTGGTGACAAAAGTAAGGTTGTTAGGCTTGAGAAATATGATGGAGGTTATGTCAGATTTGGAGATGATAAAACACAGATTGTTGGAATTGGTTCTATTACCTTTGATGAAAAAAGCAACACTGAAAATGTTTACTATGTGAAGGGATTATATCATAATCTCTTGGGTGTTGGACAGATGTGTGAGAATGGCTATAATGTTGTATTTCAAGATGATGGTTGTGAAATCTGGAAGAGTTTTGAAACTTTTATTGCAGCAGGAAAAAGAACAAGTGGGAATATGTATCAACTGAAGGAGCTACAAAGAGATGCCTATTTTCTCAAAGCAATGACAGTTGGCTCTAGCACCAGAGGATGTGTCATATCAACTTTGACAATTTGGTAAGGATAATTTCAACAAGAGCAGTCATAGACTTTCCAAGACTAACCAAACTAGACAACACTATTCACAAAGGATGTCAAGAAGGAAATCAGACTAGAGAAACATCTCGAAGAAAAGAAGAATCCTCTACCAGTTTGTTGGACCTTGTACACACTGACCTATGTGATCCAACCAAAACAAGAAGCTTGCAAGGTGAGAAATATTTCATGCTATTAGTAGATAATTATTCCAAATTAACCTGGGTTAAATTTTTAAGAGAAAAACGAGAGGCTTTAGAAAAGTTCAAGATTTTCAAGGAAAGAGTTGAGAATGAAGTTGACAGGAGAATCAAGTGTTTAAGATATGATGGAGGAGGATATTTTACTTATGATGAATTCAACAAGTTATGTGAGAAACACGACATTAAAAGACAAATATCTACCTCTAGAACACCGCAATAGAAGGTGTAATTGAAAGAATGAACCAGCTAGTTCAAGAAGTGGCTAGAACAATGATCAGTGAAGCAAGTTTACCACAGGTCTACTAGAGAGAAGTGATACAAACAAGAGTATACACTCTTAAAAGAGTATTTTTCTAGAGGAAATATGGAAAGACATCTTATGAGCTATGGAATGGAAGGGCTCCCATAGTAAGGTACTTCAAAAAAATTTGAAGAAAATGCTACATCTGGAGCGATGAGGAAAATCTTGGAAAGTTGGATAGGAAAGCTAATGAAGGGATATTTTTGGGTTACTCTACAAGAAGAAAGGCATACCAATATTATAACAAGATACTGAACAAGATAGTTGAAAGTGCAAATGTGAAAGTAGATGAAGATGTTCAAAGAAATATTGACAGGCATAATATGAATCAAATAACTCAGATGATAAAGAAGTAAAGGATAAGAAAGAAGAAGAAGAGACAAAGGAGGCTCTAACAACTACAACCAAAAATCCAAGGTATGTACAGAGAAACCATTCAAAAAATTAGATTATTGGAGATAAGAATAAAGGAATCATCACAAGTATAACTATGTTTATTCTCATAAATTGAGCCAAAGACTGTGGAAGAAGCATGCAATGATCAAAATTAGGTGAAGCAAATGAAAGAAGAGCTTGATTAGATAGAGAAAAATCAGACTTGGGAACTTGTGCCTAGACCGACAGACAAAAATGTAATTGGAAAAAAGTGGGTATTCTAGAACAAGCTAGATTAAAATGGAAAGATAATGAGAAACAAGGAAAGATTGGTTTGTAAAGGTTACACTCAAATTGAAGGTATTAATTTTTAAGAGACATATGCCCCTGTTGCCCAAATGGAAGCAATCCAGATATACTTAGCTTTTGCAACTTTTAAGGATTTCAAAGTCTATCAAATGGATGTAAAATATACATTCTTGAATGGAGAACTAAAGGAAGAAGTCTACATTGAGCAATCACAGGGATTTAAATCCAAAAGTGACCTGGATGCTATTTGCGGGTTGAAGAAAGCTTTATACAGATTTAAGTAGGCTCCTAGAGCCTGGTATGGTAGATTAGACAAGTACTTGATTGGACAAGGATTTCAAAAGGGATCTACTAATAGTAATTTATACTATAGAATTCACTTAGATCAAATATTGATTATTGTGGTTTATGTTGATGACATAATTTTTGGAGGAAATGATGATATGTGCAAAAAATTTGCAGATGAAATGTAGAAATAATTTGAGATGTCTATGATAGGTGAGTTGATTTTTTTTCTTGCATTGCAAGTAAATTAGAATAGTAAAAGAATTTCCATTTCCCAATCCAAGTATACCAAAGAATTATTAAAGAAGTTTGGGTCAGAGAAATCCAAATTGATTTGTACACCTATCGTTATCGAATGTAAGTTGACAAAAGAAGATGATTCACCTAAAGATGATGCAAGTATGTACATGTCAATGATTGGAGGATTGTTATATTTGACTACTAGTATACCAGACATTATGTATGCTATTTTTTTAGTAGCTAGATTTCAGCAAGAACCAAAGTAATCACATTTTGTTGTAGTAAAAAAGATTTTTAGATATTTGAAGGGTACAAAAGAATTAGGTTATGGTATCCAAAGGACTCGTATTTCACCTTGATAGCCTATACTGATGTTGATTGGGCTAGATGTGTTGAAAACAAGTGAAGCACATGTGGTGGAGCTTATTTACTTGGCTCCTAGTTGGTTTCTTGGTCAAGCAAGAAACAAGATTTTGTATCTTTATCTACCTGTTGAAGATGAATAAATTATAGCATCCTCTTGTTGCACTCAGGTATTGTGGATGAAACAAACATTGAAGGACATTGGCATATCATTTGATGAACTGATCTCAATTATGTGTGATAATACCAATGTAATAAACATTTCCAAGAATCTGGTACAACACTCTAGAACAAAAAATATATCCATTAGATATCACTTCTTGAGAGAGAAGTTATTGGAGAATGTGGTAAGAGTTGAATATGTACCCACAAAAGAGTAGATTGAAAATATTTTCACAAAACCATTGAGCAAAGATACTTTTGAGTATCTCTGGAAGAAGTTAGGGGTTCTTCCCCCTCTAGGTCTACAATAATTTATGCTAGGGTGTGCATTGGTCCATGGTATTATATTTTCACTCTTATCTGGATCAATGCTTGGTGGTTTCCTCATAGGGGGAGCAAAGTAATTTTTTTAGGGGGAGTATTTTCCCTTTGTCCTTGATGTCAAAAGGGGAGAAGAAATGAGGTTCTTTGATGATGTTGATGTTGTTTTTGAGTTCATTGGTTTGTCATTGATGAATTTTTCCATCAATGAGAAAGGGGGAGATTGTTGGAATGTGATTTTATTGATTGTTGTCATTGATTTCAACATATCTTGGTTGATTGTTTTGATGCTTTGGTTATCTGGATTGGTGTGCTATGGATTTTGTGATGTGATGATCTATCTTTGGTCATTATTTTCTTGGTCCCATTCATTTTGCAACATAATGAGATACACTCTTATGGGTTCAAACTGATCTAGAAAGTGGTTAGCATGTCCTAGAATATTGCTTGCATTGTACTGTGTATATCCTACTCCTTGGTTCCAGATATCATGGTTAATATGTAGCCTATTGATTTGAGTGAGGAGGTTATCTGTGGTCCACATTTCATTTCCTTCCATTGTGGGAATGTTTTTGTGGTGATCTAATTCAAAATTGTGTTAAGTCAAATTAAGAGTTTATGGAAGCATGAAATGGAATTGTGTTTGGCCGACTTGGGAATATTATGAAGGCATGGAATGGTATAAGTAAAAGTTTATTCTATTCGATGAAGGAAAGTGTGGTGAATGCGAATGTAAAATCCATACATTGTGTGAAAGTATACCAGAGACAATAGACAATGAGTTTATTCTAGTGTGACTATTGGTGACAGCTATTTCAGCAATGGATTCCCTTTCATCATTCTTTTGGCAGTGAGCCATTTTCTATAGGGAGTGATCCTTTCTCATTTCACAATGATCCTTTGTTTTATTTTTTTAATATTTGGCTATAATAGTCAGGAAGTGAGCCCACTGGTAGTGAGCCTTACCTATAGTGAGCATTTTGGGAGTGAGCCTTTGTAAAAATCACCTTAAACAATGTCACCTTAAGTGATGTTTTATAATTTAGAATTATTAGTCTTCATGGTTTTTCCCATCTTGGGTTTCCACATAAATTCTAGTGTTCCTTGTGCATGGTGTTGTTAAGTTCTTTCATGTTCATATTTTTTTAATTGATATTTGATTGATTTGTGTTTGCTCTAGATTAATTAAGGTTAAGAAAATTATTTTATAATAATTGATTCACCCCCCCTCTCAGTTATCTATACTATTATATAGGATTCAATCTCCCCCTTAGTGCAATGCATCTAGAAAAGTCAACAGTACTAGCAGATAAGGCTACTCCAATAAATGTGGGAACTGAAGCAACACCCAAGATAAATTTCTATGTCGAATCCTTGTTGGATGAAGAATAGAAAAACCTAGCAGCATTCCTCAAGGATCAAAGAGCCAACTTTGCATGGTCATACATAGATATGTTAGGGATTGATCGAGAAGTGGTTGTACACCATTTAGCAATCTATCTTGGAGCCAAACTAGTGAAGCAAAATTTGAGAAAGATGCACCCTCAAATAACACTCTTGGTAAAACTTGAGTTAAAAAAGCTTATTGAATTCATATTTATCCGATCGATTGACTATCTTGAGTGGGTTTCCAACCTATTACTAGTCTCCAAACCCACTGGGGCATCAAAATATGCATGGATTTCAGAAACTTAAACAAAGCATTCCCGAAGGATGATTTCCCTCTTCCTAACATCAACATCATTGTCCACCTAACAATTGGACATGAAATTCTATCACTAATGGATCACTTTTCAGACTATAATCATATTGTGATTTCCAAGGAGGATCAACACCAAACTACATTCACTTGTCCATGGGGAACATATTGATGGAACATGATGTCATTTGGGCTAAAAAACATATGAGAAACCTATCAAATGGAAATGACCCTTATCTTTCATGATATGATCCAAAAAATAATTGAAGACTATGTGGATGATATTTGGTCAAATCAAAGAAAATGAGTGAGCACATAGAAGTACTAGGACTTATTTTTGATATAATTGAAGAATATAAAGTAAAGTTGAATCCAAAAAAGTGTGTCTTCAAGGTTACATAAGGAAAGCTTCTTGGCTACATCATATCACAGAGGGATAGAAATTGAACTAGGAAAGGTTAAAGCAATACTAGACATGGAACCACCAAAGATATTGAAGTAGATGAGAGGGTTACAAGGAAGGTTCCAATCCAATAGAAGGTTTATAGCACAATTATTAGACAAATTCTGCCCTTTGTCGCATCTTCTCCATAAAGGAATAACTTATAAGTGGGATGAGAAATGTGATAAAGCCCTCCAGTAGATGAGGGACTACCTATTGATGCCTCCAATACTCATACCACTAATACCGAGTAAGCCATTGATCCTATATATCTCAGCAACCTTAGAAGAACTAGGTGATATTTTAGCCCAACATGATGAAAATGGAAAGGAAAGTGATTTATTACATCAATAGGACATTGTAAGGCTATGAAATGAACTACTCATCCATTGAGAAAGAATTCTTAGTGGTAGTTTTTTCTTCAAAAAAGCTCAGACATTACATGTTGTCACACCAAATCAAGCTTATAGCAAAGATCAACCCATTGAAATACTTGTTATCCAAAGCAACTCTCACTGGGTGAATGGACAAATGGGTAATGATCTTGAATTAATTTGACATAGAATATGTGTAGCGCACAAAAATCAAAGGATAAGTAATTTTAGACCAACTAAAAGAAGCACCTATCTATGCAGAGAATACTTTGATATCTAAATTTCTTGATGAATCAGTATTCCTTTTCAATACAAAAGATGAGTGGAAAATGTACTTTGATGGATCATTTACCCAACATGGATCAGGGGTGGGTATTCTCTTTATCACCCCTCAAGGTGACTATATTATAAAGTCATACCAGCTATCATTTCCATGTACCAATAATATTGTTGAGTATGAAGCTCTAATAATAGGTCCAAGAATAGTAGTTCAACGACAGATACAAGAGCTAAAGGTCTTTGGAGACTCACAACTGATCATCAATCAAGTCAATGATGACTACCAAACTAAGCATGATAAAATCACTTCTTACAAGAAAATGGTAGAAAGTCTCAAGGAATTTTTCATAGACATAACTTTTGAGTAGATTCCTCACATAAAAAAATGAGTAGCAAATGTCATCAAAATACTTGTATCATTGTTAGATATGTCACACAACATCCTTCAATGTGAATTCTTGGTAGAATAACTTCTCGTACCAACTTTTGAAATCCTAAAATTTTAATTTTCATATGTAATCATTGGTCTTAGTTCCCTATGGTATCAAGAGATATTCACCTAACTTAGCAGAGGGATCCTCCTAGTTGATATCACCTCCAACCTTAAAAATACCTTTGTTAAAAAGGAATCTTTATTCGTGATCCTAGGTGATACCCTTTACTGTAGAAGCATCAAGAGGACATTACTACGATGTATCAACCAAGACGAAGCCTTGACCACCTTAGAAAAAATACATAAAGGAATTTGTGGTTCCTATTCTAGTGGTATGACTTTAGCTAAGAAATTTTTCAGGATGAGGTATTACTAGCCAACCATGGAAAGAGAAACCCATCAGTACATATAGAAGTGTTTCCAATGCCAACAACATGGAGATATTATCCATGCTCTAGCTTAGGAGCTACAACCGATGGTCACACTTTGGCCTTTCTCACAATGTGGGCTCGATCTCATAGGGAAGATTAGTCCCACCTCATCAAATGGCCACAAGTTCATCATAATAGCCATTGAAACTTTACCAAGTGGGTTAAATCCATTCCTATTACCTACATAATGGGGGAGAAAATTGCCAAGTTTATCCTAAATTACCTTATTTTTTGATATGGTGTTTTGCAATCCCTTATCTTAGATAATATAACACCCTTCAAGAATCAGGATGTGAAAGATCTATGCCAACAATTTAACATCCAACATCAATTCTCTACCCTATATTACTCCCAAGGTAATAGTCAAGATGAGGTTACAAACAAGACCATTCTAAAGATCCTAAAGAAAATGATCAATGAAGTTGGTCGTCACTGGCATCTATAGTTAAATCCTACCCTCTAGGCCTATCAAACCAGTATCCACACACCTATAGGTGCAACCTCTTTCTCCTTGGTCTATGGATAAAAATCCACACTACCCATTGAGGTCGAGCTTCCTCACTGCAAGTGTCACTGCAAAAGCTAATCACTAATGAAGAATACATAATATCTTGGATAAATGAGTTACAATTCTTGGATGAGTGTCATATTGATGCCCTTAATAATTTTCAAGCATGCCAAACCTGACTAAAACAAAGATATAACAAGAAGATCAAGAGTGAGCCTTTCTAGGTAGGGGATCTTGTTCTCAAGAAAAATTAGAAAAACCTTCCAGATTAGGATAGTAAAGGAAAGCTTGAGCCTAACTGGTTAGGCCCATTTGTTGTCATGAAAAGCTATAGATTAGGATCATGTCAATTATCAACACCTAAAGGTGAACCCTTGTAGGAACCAATCAACAATCTACATCTTACAAAATTTTATGCCTAGACTTGAAGGGTGTCAAATATGAAAATACAAAAAAATAAAAAAAAAAAAGATCAAAAATTTAAAAAAATAAGAAAAAAGATAGAAAATAGTAAAAAAATCATCCTCTAGTGAAAACCACTTTGGTGGTGCTTTGGGTAGGTACCTTGGTGAAAACATGGCAAACAAGTGCCTTGTGTAAATAAAGCACCTACATCCATCTTTGGCTCTTTATCCTATCATTCTTTATTGCATCCATCCATCAGATCATTCATCCTATTTATTCCATCACCCATCTACGCCCATGTCATATCTTGATATTGTGAAGTATCATATTCCCCTTAGTACTACTTGGCATATTCCAAAGGTCAATTTGTCCTACCTATATCAAAGTAATATATTGCATAACACTAGGGGAAATTTGTTTTCAATCGCATTGGGTTCTTGTATATTTTAAGGTTATTCAAAATCTCATTAGAAAATCCCAAAAATATTCATAAAATGTTCGTCAAAATCCAAAAACACTTGCAAAATCAAAAAATCTATAAACATTCAAAATCTTGTATAGCTAAAATCCAAAAATATTTGAAAATTTGTAGAGTCAAAATCCAAAACATCCAAAACACATCAATATCCCTAAACAAGTCAAAACATCAGAAAATCCAAAAATAGTACCACGTTGAACTATGCGTCTCTGAGCTTGAATGTAGACAAGACCATCATTGATATGCCCCCAAGACACCCTAGGTCATTCCTTTAGGATTCCATCATAATAAATTAACAATTCATCAAGTGTTCATTTATCATCAACAATAAGTCAAGTCAGTTGAACTATGTGGTCTTTGTGTGTATAATGTACGCAAGGCTCATATTTGATAATCCCTTGAGGCCCCTAGGATAGTATTTTAGGTTAGGTTCTTGGTTAAATCTAAGAAAACCCCCAAAAAATTTGAAAACTTAAGAAAAACACAAAAACATTGGAAAACGTAGAAAACCCCAAAACATTTGAAAACTCAGGAAAACACAAAAACATTTGAAAACTCAAAAAACCCCTAAACATGAGAAAACCTTGGAAAACCCTAAACAACCTCAAATAACTGAAAACCAAAACATTCACCCGAACTTTCAAAATGACCAAAAACAGCCTCAAAACATTTCCAAAATACCAAAAACATTGAAATATTCTAGAAAACTCCAAAACCATCCATCTCATTTCGCTTTCACCTGAAATAAAATTTAACCCATAGTAAATCAATCATCACCTTCAACCTTTGGAAAAACAAATAGAAAACAAGGGTCATAAGTTGTAAAATGAGAACATAAGTGTCAAAATCTAAAGTCTAGATCATAGGTAAAAAATTAAGTAGAGTTTGTATCAACAACTTATCATAAATCAATATTTATCAAAACACTTGATCAACATGTCCTAGGATGTATCCTTCCTACAATGGGCATCAACATTAGAAATGATCTTAGCTACGTTAAACTAACAAGAGATATAGATAACACTAATTTTTTGTCTTTGATATTTCCTTATGGTTTATCTTATTGACACATTTTGAGGACCTCTTGATGATTTCTCAATGATTTAGAGAGAAAGGAATGGGGCATCGATCATTATATTTCATTTGTTGTGCTTGTGGGTATTCTTGTGAAATAATCTTGGCGCATACTTACTTAGTTGTGTGTAGGGAGGTTGTTTGGAGTAGATTATTGACTATTGTGTATTCTTTGGTATAATATATTCTAAACTTCTAAACTATATTCCGATGAGGTTTTTGTATGTCAAGGTGTGAACAATAACTATTCTATCTATTTACATAGTCAAAATCCATTACACTAGATACAATGATGTCCTGGTTGTCGATACCTTGATGGATCATGTCTATTGGTATATCAAACATAAGGAATGATGAAAAATACCAATCCCAAGATCTGATAAAAATCATCCATCTCACCACCATATCTAATAAAGTCTTGGTGGATCAAAGACTTATTGGACCTTTTTAAATAAATCTCAAAATCAATGGTCAAATCATTTCATTCTTCTATCTTCTTTCCATGCTAATCTAGTATCATGACAGTCAACAAGAAAATCAGCATGCATCCATCCTGCATCCACAAAATCATCAACATACATACATCTACCCTTATCACAACATATCATGATAATGGAACACATCATCCACTGCATCACCATTATCATTTAAATTGTTTTGAGTAATATTGTTTTTTTATTCTAAGAATCTTAATTCATTGCATTATCATTCATCACATCCACATCATAAGAATAAACATTGATGATAACATCCATATACATACCAAAATCATGACATCATAAATCACATGGGAAAAGTACACCAAAATAAATGCATCCATCCATACATCCCACATAAACATATCATATCATTTTCATATCATAACATGTCATAACATATCATAAAAAGATACTAAAAAAGAAGGTAACACATCCATTGCATCACATCCATATCATAAAGATTGCATGTTGTAAACATTGCATCATCACATATCACATAAACATAAATAAAAGAACATCACATCATAGCATTTGCATCCATACATCCATAAAGCATGAAATAAAGGCACATCACATCATAAATCTATATCATCTTATATATATATGAAAAAAGACTATCATGGTACAATATCTGAATCAGTGTGTATGAATATCGTCAAATCTACAAGATACAAGAGGCTATAAAAAATGAGCCTATGAATGTATATCTGTATAAATAATCAGGCTATACAACAAAAAGGTGTTTTCAAAACTTGAGGGGAGATCTATTCCTCATTGGCTCTGTCACCATCTCTATATTGCTCAGGTTGTTTGACCAAGGTAGAAGCACTTAGGTGTACCTCACTCCAATACTCAAAATCAAGTTGGCAGTGATGTGGGGGACGTCTTTATAGTACAAATTCCATAAATATGACACCTCCTCCCTCACCATCCCATACAACTGTGTTGACAATGTCTATTCAACTAGCCCCTATGCCTGTTGAGACTGTTTTTAAGACACAACCTCTAGCTATTGTTGTCGGCCAACCTCCTATATTAACTGAACATTAGAAGTCTATCTAAGCTAGAACTTGTGATATCTCCTTACTATAAGTACCAAAATCTACTACAAAGCTTGATCCCATTTAGCTATCACAACCTGCAATTGTTGTATCAACTGTTGTATCTGTACATCTCGAGGATTTGGCCTTGGAGATGGTTGTTGAACTAGTGGTGGTTGTAATGGTGGTGGCTATACAAGTGGTTTTTGGTGTAGTGGAGGTACATCAAGGACCTTTCCATCATGTTGTTAGCCATCATGGCCATCCTGTCCTCTACCCTACCCATCCTATTGTTGGCCTCGTCCTCTGTCTACATGAAGCAAAAAGAGGAAGTATATATTGAATAGAGGCGAATATACTGATTTTCAAGTTAGGGATGGGAGAAAGTTCAAAATCAGATGGGTTCGCTCAGAGAGGCTCACCCCCCTTCTAAAAGGAAATATTGAGGGAACAATAGCCTAGCCATATGATAACCTTAGAGGTTATGATCCTGACATCATCCGACCTACGATATATCCGAAAAAGGAAGGAAAATCAACTTTCCTAAAGAAGTCAAAAAACCCCAATGAGGAAGCACTGATGGTGCAAAGGTTAGTAAGGCTAGTTCAACCGTGTTTTAATCTCTCAGCTGAGCCTAACATGTGGGTACATAGCCTGAAACTGGTCCAAAAGAAGAATAGAGGTATCCGCCTGTGTATTGAATTCCATGACCTAGACCAAGCCTCACTAAAAAATTATCATTACTCCCCTTCATGGTAATTCAGTACAGACAATACAAATCATTTAAAATAGAAGGCCTAGATGGAAAAGCAATTAGGGGATTCCTGTCAGGGGGATTCACCTTAAATTATATATAAAGATCATTTAAATAGCTCTACCATGTAAATATGTAATTAGCGTGGTTGCTTTATTTTATGTTATTTTGTTTATTCGACCGGTCTTCCTAATCAATGATACAGTAGAGATTTACAATACAATAGATATCACATATACGAAAGGGACAAGAATACACAACAAAATAGAGTTTTAAAATGTAACTATATTCTCATTATATTTGTATACTATGATATGTACAATAGAAAAATGGCTTAGAGGCCATGCTTCTAGAGGTATATATTTATAGATCTTATATTGTTAGAGCCTTTTCCAGGCTATATACAAGAGACTAACAAAACTTTTAGTCTTAAAGTAACAGAAAGAGGGGATTTATAGTCTTAGAGAGAAGCTTCAATTATGAGAATGGACAACAACAACAACAATATCTGAGTCCATGTCATTTTCAGTAGTAGTAGAGTTAGTGGTAGCATCCGAAACAACAACAAGTGGTGGAGGAAAGGACAAGTTCCTAAAATCAATAAACCATTTTATATCGAAGAATGACACCACGTTGTATATCCAAAGTAGAATATGGCAAGCACGAGAAACCTTTTTATGATGGACTTCTTGTGATTGAAGGTGAAAGCCGATCAATAACGACAACCATGGGATGACTGAATCCTCTTCAAAAAACTGATGAAGGTCACTCATAGTTGGTATCCTACCAAATGCAGCATGTGCCAACACCTCTCCAATTCCATTCAAATACTTCTTCAGGAATATTTTCATCACCAAACAGATGATAAGAATCTTGGGGACTTGAATGTCCAGTAGTGATACCATGAAGTGAGAGCTCACATCAGTATTCACCCTATACTTATCCTCGTATTCGAGGTAGAGTTGACCAAGGACCCATTTCATAGCTATGATGGCCAAAGAATGTTTATTCTTCATCATCCTCTTTAGGTGCCTAGTTGAGATTTCTCCAAGAAAAGCCATTTGTGGTTTATGAGAAGTTAGCCTAATTGGGGTATCTATGGCACCAGATACTATACGACTGTCAAGAAGAAATGAATAGAAAATGCCTAAGTTCAAACTCTATGCAACTATTACATAGACCACAATTACCAAATAAAAAGCCAATTACCTAGTGCTAATTCTGCTAAGATTGCTAAGTATGATTTCATTACTGCCTAGGTGCCTATTTATAGGTGCAATAAGGAAGAAGAATGGTAATTTTCATACCATAAGCATGAGGTTAGCCAAGTACCACCTTGAACACTATGCCAAGGCTCGCTTAAGACTCCCATCTAGTGTGATTATAGGTATGATTTGATGCAGGCAAGCTAATTAATTAGCACAAGCTACTGGAAACATTCAGTGGTAGCCTTTTCAGCTAAGAAATGAGGTGTCATCCTACTAGGTACTCCTTAGACCCTGAGAAAGGATGCAGATCTATTCAGTGCTTATCACACACTTTGGCATGATCATTTTTATCGGGGTATTAATTGCCACAACCTACGATGCCTAGTCTGTTGTCAAATTGCCAACTCAATTTCCAAGGAAAATCACACCAAGGGTTGCAAGTTCCTAGGGTCATTACAAATCCTTGTCATTTCAAAATGATAAGTGGCTCACTTCACATAAACTGAAAGGTTGGCAGTACATGCCGAATTTAATGTAGAAAAAGAAACCGACATCTACCACTTGAAGAGGGACAGAAAAGCTAAGTATTGCATGCATAAGGCAAAGAAATTTTTCTTTTAAGAATTGTGCAAAGAGTTATCAAAGTGCAGAGTTGAAAAGAATCGAGTAGCAATTTTTCATAAATTCAGAGGAAAAATGGAATCCGTTGTCCCCAAATTAGCCTAGAACCCATAGATGAATGAGCTTGGTGAAGCATCTCAAATCTTGGTCGATGCAATCCTCACCATGCCAATGGTCAACATTTTTGAGGAGTAGAAATCCTATGCTATGCTTGGAATCCTAGATAAATCAAAGTTGATTCGCATGCGGATGACCAAAAAGGGTCCACTCAGAGATGAAAATTTGGTAAAGGAGGAGTGGGATAACATCTATGACCCTATCCTCAAGACTAGCCCTAAGGGCCTTAGGGAAGCTTATTTCACCAAGATGAAGAAATCCAATGAAAATCAACTACCATTCAAGCAATGGCACTATAGACTTTCCCAATATATGGTCTCTTATGTGCACCACTTCCCAAAGATAATCCATGAAGGTATTCAACGTTTCAATTCGGCGATTGGCACCATTGAAGGAAGGAAGATGAGGATCATGCTAATTGTGGAGGCTCTTAGGCACATGATGTGCATTGTCGAGATAGGCACCAGAGAGTGACCAATGGAACACTTCAACCAGAAAAGAGGTTCTGAATTCTCGAGGGGTAGGAAACAAGCCCTTGAATTTTATAATGCAGAGGCTAAAAGGTCCCAGCATTGCAAGCAATAGCTAAGAATTTTGAATCATCGTGTCAACTATTCACAAGCAGACATGAAGGATGCCTTCTCCATGATGCCCTTTGTCCTCTATTTGGACAATGACGAGATCATGTTCAAAGCTCAGTTGGGCCTAGGTTTCCAACTCAGGAGACAAAATGAACCTTTTTGGTATGATTTTGTAGACATGATTATCAAAGATATGAAGAAGCAGATTGGCGAGTTCAAGACTATGGGTAAGTTGAGGTATCCTTCTCTTCTCACCTATATGTTTCTACACCAAAATATTGATTTCTTCAAGAAAAAATGGAGTTGTCAATACTCGATGAGAAATAGTGTCAAAAGCCAATTTCGATATGGACTCCCATCCTTTGTTCCACCTATGATTATTATGCATTTTCGAATAAATTCTTGAGCCCAATTTTGCGTGACCTAAGTGAGGATGGTGACTACTATCAAATGTCAGGTGATTAGACTAGCTAGATGTGATCCCTATTTCCAAAGTGTGTCTAGTTCCTCTGTGAAGATTTCACATGCATCTGAGTGCATGGATTTTTTGAAGAGCTAATCTAACTCCCCACATCTATCATCGATCAAGTATTAGCCCTTGAAGTCTTTCGACAAATGTCTATTATGGACTGAAACTTTTTCTCTAACCCAAAGAAGAAAAAGAAAGTATTTTTTGATTGCCCTATGAGCTACAAAACAATGATCATGGTAAAGAGGAGGTCTGGTAAGCTATTGGAGGCTAAGTTGAAACACCTCAGGTTGGTTCTTATTTGTGATAAATGGGACTAAAACCCTGAAGATGATTTGGGAGACACATTTATTAAGGTAAAACATAGCCCTCGACCCTACTGGGAAGTGTGACAAAATCTGCCCTAAGATATCAACTGAATCTGGGTGAGCTTGGTGCAGATGCCGATAGATAATAGGAGGCCATCATGGCTCAGTTTATTTCTTGTCAGGGGTAAGGTGGATGAAAATAAATGCATAGGTACTACCCTCTGAAATAGCTTGGAAAGGCAACAGGGTTGGAAATTGGAAAATATTCAATATTTATGGATCTATCACCAAGAGATCAATAACACCGCCGACCCTTTCCAAATTTCATCGGTATTTAACATCGATGATAAATTTGATACCCTCTGGAACTAGGAACATTCAGATTTTGACACAAGTGATGTTTCAAATCCCAACCCTAAGGATGCCCTGCCACACTTCGACAAGCGAAAGAAAAAACATAAAGCAATGATGCAACCTAGCATTGTTGTTAGGGGTGTGCGAATGAATAATTCATGGTCAGGGTCTTCATAGTCTTGACTAGTAGCTATGGGAAACCCTAGAGAAATGCAAGAATCAATGGAAGTGGTGGATTTGGAGAATCCTCCACCAAGCAAATGACAACGCATTGATACCGGTATCAAAGATAGTTCGTAGGAGGTTGCAGTTGGTCAAGAGTCAGAAATGGATATGGCCACTCAGGTATCTTTCCCCCCCTCTATTCTGAACTCACAGTCTCTTACTTTTTCCTCGGTTCCCACAACTCCCATCGCTCCAAGTGTGAGCCCATCTTTCTTTCTCCCCTCTACAGTGGCTACGAGAGGTTTCTCCCAGTTTTCTCATATCAGACACATGGCTTTCACTCCCCCTCGACTTTCTTCATCGCTGGTTGGGGCCCCTTCAGCTGCCCCATCTGCCTCCTCATCTATATTGGTAACTTCTACCCCCTTGGTATCTAAAGTGATCATCCCTATCACATCATCCGAGTCAGTTCTGACTCAACCTTTATAGTCGTTGGAGCCTGGTGCATCCCCTTTACCACCACCATTCCCCATGAGCCCCTCCACGCCTTTGTCATTGGGAAATTGGAATATTCTTCCCTTCTCTCCACTTATGGTTTCCCTTCCAAAGAAGAAAACATCTAAGGTCACCTGTCTCTCTTTTCCTTTCGATGTCCCTCCTGGTGGACCCTTTGTAGGTGAATGAATCAGATCGCCAGCTCAATTTTTGTCTCAGAGTGATACAACGAAGCAAGCTCAAGATATTTGACTCTAGAAACAAAAAGAAAAGGATGCTAGGATACTAGCAGAGCCTAGACTCCATACAATTTATAATGAGGCTCAATAATCATTGCATTTCACGACCTTGCATCCAAATATTGCCAAATTATAGGGAGAAATGTAACTCGATGACTACGATATTCATGCCATCAAACTAGACTTGCGTGTTACCCGACCATAAGATAATGTCAAGCTAATTGAAGAGATGAAATGGGTAGTGACTACTGACTTTCTTAAGTCTAGTCATAAATTGAAGAAAATGGAGGATGAGCTGAAGGCTATCAAGACAAGGCTAGAAGTTGTGTTGGCCAAGGACAAAGCAGAGGAAGCTGAAAAGGTAAGCCTCACACAAAATATGTAGGCTGAGCAAGGTAGCTTGCAAAGGGAGCTCAAGAAAATCCAATCCTAGGAGTTTGATCAGATAGCTAAACTACAACAAAAGAACCAAGAATTATCTAACAGGTTGGCCCAATTAGAGGAGGAAGTTCAATGAAATATTGAAGAATTACAGCAATTGTGTGCTCATCTAGAGCAAATGGTATGAGAGAGGGAAGAAAATAAAGTGAGTGCATAGGCTCAATTCCAAGAATACCTCCAAAATTTTAGGCTTTCCTTGGAGAAAGAGTGTGCAACCTGAGACCAGGTTGAGAAAGAGTGGTTGTCCACACAAAGAGACCTAAAGGTGAAGCTCTCTTCCACCACAGAACAAATTGCTCAGCTAATACAAGAGATCGGGACAAAGGAGGCAAAGATTAATCTCTTGAAGAAGATCGTTCAAACTCCTACTCCACAATCGGACCTTCGCTTAGTAGCTCAACAACTGTATGCTTCCTACTAGGAGAGAGTCAAAGCTTTATGTCCCACTCTCCAACCTTCACTTGAATTCATGGTAGAGGAAAAAAAATTATCTAGGGAGGTTCACAGCACTATCGAGCAATTCCCACAATTCATAAGGGAAAAGGTTCCCAAAGTGGAAAATCTGCTAGGAAATCTATACATCATGCTAAGTGAGGATTTGGTTTAAGCAGGGATTGAGAATTGGAGGTCAGCCACTAAGATCGTAAGGGAGTTTATTCACTGCCATGAGGCCACCCTTCAATCTCAATGGTGTTTAATCACATTGGGGAAAAATATGGACAACATACAAACAAGTTTCTCCCAGCTGACCCAGATAGGCTTGCCCTCTCCATTTCTTTGTGACGAATCGGTAGCTATCGCAGAGAAAATTGCAGCCAAAATTATTGAGGAGAATAAGCATGATTTATCAAGTTTTTAGAGTTTCAGCTAGCCTCCTACTGCCAAGGACATTGAGGGTGTAACTCATTAGATCACACGTTTTCTTTTCAAGCTCGAGGTCAGATTAGGGATATCTGCAAAACTGCCTTTTAAGGAAATGATTGATCTGCATGAGGCACACTAGAGTTTGCGTGCCATATCAATGCCTTATGAGGATGATTGGTTGCCCTTGTAGGCCGCCCTTTTTAGGCTTTGAATCTGATGTTCACTGGTCACAAAATTAGAAAATTTTGGGTTCATCATTCCACAAGCAAAACAACCCTATTAGTCACCAAAAGTTGTGGATATTTATATACCCCCATGCTCCCTTTGGGTTGATTTTGATGTTTTATTTGGCTTTCGACTGCCACGTGTCACTGAATCACTCATCGAAGGAATGCCTCCCTTCCTTTCTCTTTCGAGCCTTGACTTGCTCCCATGTGTCAATAAATCGAGCATGTTGAGCCTAATTCCATGTAACTCTCTTTCAGGCCCCGACTTCCTGGCATATAGCCTTCACCTGTTCAAGCTTTGAGTGGGCCCCTTAAATGGTGATGATAACAAAGAACACTGCCACATGTCTTCCCATCTTAATCTCTCATCGAAGGACGAGGAGGATGAACTACGAATTGTGATATAACGCCATGTAATCCTTCGGTACAACTACATAAAAGGGAGGAGTAATGCGAATGACAAGCTACCATACCATGCCACATGCTCTAACTACTTTTGCTAAAAAGTGACACTTTTTTACACAGGAGAGGTCAGGACCACTACCATCATTTGCAGGGAATGCATCCAGGGCTAGCGAGTGACTGGGTTCATGCTCGAGAATATTTCTGTTACAACAAACTATGATGAATCATCGCTGGAAGCATTATGATTCATGATGAGAAATCATTTTTTTTATAGGATCTCAGGTGATGGATTCCCTTGGCCATATATACTACTTCTTTCAAGGAGAAAAAAGAGAGAGATAGAAAGGAAAATATTTATTATTAGTTCAAAATATCTATAAAATAATTTGGGAGACACCAGGCCTTTGTTTTGTTAGATAATTGTAAATACTCACAGACTGTGCCCTTGTAACTTGGCCTTTCTATTTCTTAACTATTGATAACATTATACTATTTTGTTTCTAAATAGTTTGTTTTCAACTTCAATGATTTGAATAAAATACTGATTTAGAACCATTTCTTCGACTCTTTTTGTTCAGTAAGGCTCTGCGCAAATTATTTTATGTTATGAAATGAATTATTCAGTTCTTTCTCTTTAATAGTTGTTATTTTAGACATAAAAAATTGCTTAACAAGCCCTTAGACCACATCTACAAGATAGGTCTATTGTGCCTTACATCTAAGTCTTGGCACATCACCCTAGTTAGATATTTTATTTTATATTTGCTTCCTTTTCCCATTCAAAACCCCAGTTATAGAAGAAGCCAACTTCTTTAAAATTTGAAGGTCACTCAGTTTGGCACAATAGGTACCCCCCTTAAAACTAAGTTTCCCACAGAGGACTATTACCTTGCCAACTTTTGGCATCAACAAAAAGTAATCCATCCAACCAACCCTTGTGAAGATAGGAAATACCAATGTGTCTTCTAATACCTCTTTGTGTGTTGATGGATCTCTTCTAATAATGTCACCTCCTATTGGTGAATCACTTTACCTCTGCTCAATATTCTAACCTTATAAATTAAGCTTAACTTAAAATTTACCACCCTCAAACACCCTTCTCTTACTCTGCTATTTTGTGTGCACTCTTCACTACAACTATACTATAACTACTGCAATGTAGAAAATTATATGATCTTCTTGGATATGGGACAATTTCACGCTTGATTTGGACCTATTTAGCAAACCCTGCATTCATGACACTTTAAATAATCAATAATAGGCCCCTAAGACCCTTTATTTCAGATCTCAAGGCTTATTTCCACCAAAATCCCAATAAAATCAATAAACACATTTAATTTTCTAACAACACAACATTTACTCACCCTAAAAAGCTAGGGTGGGACTCATATGCCACCTTGGTTGTATGAGTCCCCCTAGGTGGGACCCATATGGCCCGTTTTTAGGGTTTGAGTGAGAAATGAAGGTTTTTAGTTCAAATTGTTGGTTCAAGTCAACATTTGGGATCTAATAAATGGTAAATTAGAGGAAGTTCCTATAAAAACAAGGTTTCAAATCATTATTTTCATCTCCCAAAGCAATTCAAGGTCTAAGCATTCACAAGCACTCAAGCATACTTTCGCAAGAGCATTCAAGAGCAAGTAGCAAGCAAATTCAAAGCCTTAGAAAAGCATAATAGTGTTTTTGTAGGTCTTCAAGCTCACTTTCATTCAAGATCTAGTATTGTTAAGGAATGAATATGATTTCCTATGGTGAATCATAATGGATTCTAGGTTGGGGAGACACAACTAGCCATTGAACCAAACCTAATGACTTGTTTTGTAAGTGATTCCATCATCCATTATCACTCTACTTTCTAACTAAAGGAAGGTACATGCATTATTATGACTTATTAGGGTGATTAGAGATCTCCCAAAGTGAGTCATCATCTCCATGTTTCATTCATGCATCTTATTCTAGCATGTTAGAATAGTGTTTCATTGCATTTTAGATCTCCTAATCTTAGGGTTTTCATTCACATTTACTTTCAATATCCATTGTTTCTATCAAGGTTTAACTACCAAACTAGGGGTTTGACCAAGGAAAATCCCCCATAAGTAAATCAACACAATATTCTATTTTGCAAGTCTTGTAACAGGTTCGGATCCATAAATTAGGCTTAGAAGGAAGAGTAGAGATAGGAGAATAGATTTAGATCTTAAATTTTTGAAACAATTAGAATGTGACTGATATGCCACTTGTGGCATATGAGTCCTAGTATAGCCCTTTTTTTGGGTTTTGAAGGATTCAGACATGTCACTACCAGATCAAAAAATTTTCCTAGAAACCCTAAACTAGTACTAAATCACCCAACCTGGCATATGAGTCCCAATGAGCATTAAATTAAGCATTTTCAAGATTTTATACCTTTTTTCCAAGCACATTCAAATTTCTAGGTGCACCTCTATACTTTCTCAATTTACTATATTGATTTGAGTTCATTTCGAGGTTATTTGTTTAATTTTTCCATATCATTTACATTACTTTTCTTTCCAAGACCTATCTTAGTGGTGAACTCCTCTTTAATCTTTTAATCATACCCTAGGACACCTTATTACATATATTTTCCCTCATCCTATCCTTTGATTGAGATCTCTAAGTTTTCCTCGAGTGAAACTTGTAGAAAATCTGTGGTTGTGTGTCCTAAAACATTAAAAATTATAATTTTTGAGGTTTCATTTTGGTGAACCTGCCTTTAGAACACCTTATTTTCTAATTTGGAGTGCATCATAGTCCTAGATCTATCTTACATTAACTTTTCATTAGCTTTTCCATTAGTTAATTTTCATCTAGGGTTTCTAAATCTTGCATGAGTGAATGTGCATATAGCTTGCATTTTTGCATCTTGCATCGTTAAATTTCATTTGAAATCTATAATTTTACTTAGTGTAGACATCATACAAACCAGAAAACATAAATTTCAATTAGAATTTTTTGAAGTTTGTGCAAAAACCCTAATCTAGGACTAATACACCCCTTTGGGTAGTTTAGTCCCAATACAGGTGGTTATGCCTGATTTTTGGGTATTCTATGTTGATTGCTTATCAACATTTAAATCCTTGAAAATCCATAACTATGAATCAAATGACCCTTTGGGATATTTATCCCTATGTCAGACCTGAAACTACATTTTACAACATTAAAAACCCTATTTTTTTGTTTTAGTTCGCTAGTGTTAGATTTATGTTTCAATTTACTGAGTTTTTGTTTCATGCATTTCATTAGATCTAGCTTAATTTAGGTTCATTTAAATTGTGGATAAAATTACATTAAGGTACTTTTCATTCCTAGCATTAGTTCATAGTTCAATTACATTAGATTACATTTGGTATTAATTAGACAACAAAACCAAAAACACCTATAAACCGATGAACTGCTTGGAGAAAGCATAGTTATTTGAAGTATGCCAAATATATTTTTTCAAGTTAACCTAACCCTCAAGCCTATCAGAGGTGATGAATTTGACATGTTAGATGAAGCCCTTGAGGATTTCATCTCGCAAGGTTCATCAACTAAGGCTTGTTACAAAACATTGAAACAAAGAGAAGTTAATTTAATTCGACCCCAAATCATCCTTTACCCACCTTCACATAAACCTCAAACTCAAAAAAAACCCGTTTTCACCCTTGAGACACCTAAGAATAATATTTCACAGCAATCAAGTTATAATACCATTGCTCATACATATAATACTAGAAACAATCTACAACCAAGACAAAGAACTTCAACATCCTTACCTTTTCCTCAACCCATCTTGCCTAGTGCTCCTTATTTTCCTTCACATAGTGGGAAGGAGTATGATCTTGTTGAAAAAATTAATAGTACTCCTACAAAGATATCCCTATGGGACCTAATTCAAAACTCACCTAAATATAACACTATGCTTCAAATAGCCTTGCAACAAGTTGTGATTCCCTCTAATACAAATGCAAGTGATGTAGTAGCTCTAATTCAAGGAATGAATGCAGTTAGCGTAGACATTACTTTTCATCAACACAAGCTACCTCCCTTGGAGATGAGAAAGAAAAATTATGCCTTCATGATAATAGCTACATTCAATAGGACAGGAATAAAAATAAACCTTGTTGGCTCCACTCTTAATGTGTGTAGTGTGAACCTTTTGGATAGACTTTACATGGATAAATCAAGGATTGAACTTGATTCCTTATCAATTTGATGATTTGACAATGTAGGAAATCAACTGCTTGGTGTGATTACTTTTCCAATTACAGTTGGAAAGGCTACCTTACAAACTCCTATTCATGTTATGCCTCATGAACTTTCATACAATCTTCTTTTAGGAAGACCTTGGATTGATGAGATACATGTGGTTCCTTCAACTCTTCATCGTATAATGAAATATGTCTATAACAATAAAGTATAGAAAGTTGAAATAGACCCCAAGCCTAAAATTTGCTTACAAGTTGAAAAGGGAAAGACAAATCCTCTAAACACATTAATTCCAACCTCAAACATAGAACCTATGAAAGAAGAGAAACAAGATACAAAAAAAGTGTCAAAGTTATTAGAATATGATTGAGCTTCCTTAGAGTTCACACCAACATTTATGGGAGAATACAAAATTACAACAAAAGGAACTGAAAAAAAAAGCAACCAGTGGTAATGTCAATGTAGAATTCAGAAGAAAACTCACAAGCATCTACCTCATCTACTCTAGAAGAAAACACAAGCTATACAAAAAAAAATTATGATATATATTATCAACAACCACCAAACTCAAAAGAAATGGGAAGAATTTATGGGAGAGGTTATGAGCTTATGAAACAACTTGGATATAGTGGAAAAGGATGTGGAAGGAAAGAACAAGGCATCCATGTTCCTATAGAGCCTAACATACAAGAATCAAAAAGTGGTTTTGGATATTTCCCTTCTAAGATAACACAAGCAACTAAAAGACCCTCGCTAAACATAAACACCATCATCTATAACCCTAAAACAACTCTCACCTTGAAGAAATCTGAATTGATTGATACAACTTGCGAAGACTCATTGGAATACTTTGAAGATGATGAAGCCTTGAAATAAATGTTAGGAGTCTATGGTAAACCATTCACTCCTCTTAAAAATAAATGGGTTACATGTGTTGTGATTAGTGCTAAGAAAGAAGATGAAGAAAAGGAAAGGAGATTGATACAAATAATGAAGAATACAATCTTACAATTCTGAAACAAGGTGCACTTCCTTTGGGAGATATAATCAACAAACTGATGGATATTAACAATGAAGAGAAAGTAATTAAGATAGGAAAGTGCCTTGATGATGATGAACAAGAAGACCATGCAACTTTACTTCACAAATTTCTTGAACTTTTTGATTGGACTTATTTGGATATGATGGGAATTGATGCTAAGATAGTGACACAAAATATAGTCCTTGTCAAAAATGCTAAACCAGTTAGACAAAAGATACAAAAGTTTAATCCTAATATAGACTTATTGGTCAAGATAGAGATTGAGAAGCTCCTTGAAGTTGGTTTTATATGACCTATAGATTATTCTCCTTGATCTCGAACATTGTTGTAGTTGTGAAACTTGATAATCATATTAGGATGTGTATGTACTTTTGTGATTTAAATAAAACATCTTTAAGAGATGATTTTACGCTTCCTAATATTGACATGATATTAGACTTGACTATGGGATATTCTTTGTTTTCATTCATGAATGGATTTTCTAGATACAATCAAATCTTTATCAACCCTCAAGGTCAATACAAAACAACATTTACTATAGCTTGGGGAACATTTTGTTGGGTGGTCATGCCTTTTGGATTAAAAATTGTAGATGCAACATATCAACGAGCTATGACATTGATATTTCATGATTACATACATAAAATTTTGGAAGATTATGTTGATGATATTTTAGCCAAAACTTTAAATTGACAAGACAATGTGAATATCCTTCGAATTTTTTTTAAACAAATGTGAAAATATAACATGAGATTAAGTCCAAAAAGGTGTGTCTTTGGTGTAGATAGTGGATTTTTTCAATGTTTTACAGTATCTCATAGAGGCATTGAGGTTGAAATGAAGAAAATTGATGCTATGGTTAACATTCGACCTCCTAGAAACATTTCACAATTACGCATGTTACAAGGAAGAATTCAGGCTATTCATCATTTTGTAGCATCCCTAGCAGATCGAACATTACCTTTTAAGCATCTTCTTAAGAAAGAGGTTCAATATAATTGGAATAAATATTATAAAAAAGCTTTTGAGAGTTTGAAATATTACCTTGCTACTCCACCTGTTTTACAACCCACTATGCAAGACAAACCATTCATCCTTTATACAATAGCATCGACCCATGCTTTCATAACATTGTTGGCTCAACAAGATGAAATAGTAAAGAACATCATGTTTATTACATTAGACAAAATCTGATTGATTATGAAACATGATACACAACGATAGAAAAAAATATTTGGCTCTTTTATTCGCTACTAGTAAATTGAGACATTACTTACTGAATGTTGAAATACATGTGATGAGAAAATTTGATCCTTTAAAACATATTTTCGCTAAAACAGATTTATTAGGATGTTTAGCTAAATGGGTTATGTTGTTAACTGAGTTTGACCTTAAATTTGTCTCGCAAAAGGAAATTAAAGGACAAGCCTTGATCAACCAGTTAGCTAACACTCCCTCTCCCCTCACGTTTCCTAATAATGATTCATTCCCTAACGATAATGTGTTGATGATTGAAACTAGTACATAGGAGTTATACTTTGATGGCTCTAAGTGTAGAGAATGCTCCGACATAGGGATTATAATAGTCCTACCTATAGGAAAGAGTATTCCCTCATCTTATCACTTAAAATTCCAATGCACAAACAACACCGTAGAGTATGAAGTTTTAATTGCTGGATTATGTGCCACTTTAACTCTAGGAGCCTGAGACATTAAGATATTCGATGATTCACAATTAGTCATTAAGAAAATTAATCTTATGTATCAAGAAAAGCATGGAAAATCATCAAAATATAAGGATCTCATGATGAATCTATTAAACAGCTTTGATTCATACACCATTGATAACATCTCATGAAAAAAACAGCATACACATGCAATGGCAAGTGTGGCTTCCCTTATATCCCCTCAAGATCCTTCAAATGATTTCACATTTATTGTCCATTCAACTATGAAACTGTCAATAGAAGAAAAAATAGAGGAAGTATTATCAACCATCATGGAAAGCTCTAGTGAATTGTATACATCGATATTTAATTATTTAAAACAAGATACCTTTTTTGAGCCCACAAATAAGAATAATTAAGACTGCCTTCGAAAAATCATGTCTAGATATATAATCCTTGATGACGTGCTATATTGAAGGTACTTTGATGGTATTTTACTTAGATTCCTTAAACAATCTAAAATGCCCATAGCACTTGAAGAAGATCATGCAGGTGCTTGTGGAGGCCATTTTGGAGGAAGATCATTAGTTCAAAAGCTAATTCACATAGGATACTATTGGTGACATATGGAAAAATATGGCTTTGAATACATTAAGAAATGTCACAAGTGTTAAGAACATAGCAACTTGATTCACGCTCCTGCTTCTGAGCTTCATTCCAAAGCTCCTATTTGGCTATTCTCAGTATGGGGTCTAGATCTTAATGGAAATATTTCACCTCCTTCTTCCATCAGACACACCTTTATAATTACCGTAATAAATTATTTCATAAAATGGGTAGAAGCCATTCCCCTTCATTCAACAACTGCTGATGTAATATTTCGTTCCATATTGAAACACATTATTGCTCAATTTAGACTTCCTTTCGTGTTAGTTTTAGACAATGGGAGACCATCTAAGAATAATGACATGAAAACATTCTTAGAAACGTTTAACATCCAACATCATTTTTCAACACCCTACTATCTGCAATCTAATGGTCAAGTTGAATCAACTAATAAGACTCTAGAACAAATATTAAGGAAAATAATAAAGAAAGATAATAGGGATTGGCACACATAGTTGATGTATGTGTTATGGGCTTATCATATTAATATTAGAGCATCAATTGGAAACAATCCTTATAACCTTGTCTATGGTACTGAGGTAATAATTCCCTTGGAGTTAGAAATTCATTCATTAAGAATCATTCTTCAAGGAATTGTTGATGATAATACTTGTATACATCTAAAAATGGTCATTGCAAAACCTGCTAATTAATTAAATATGAATTATTTAATTAATACTCTAAAGTCATCTACATATAAATACATTTATTTATTTATTTATATTGTTCACCTTTCTAAATTATTCTAGCTTAATTAAATAAATAAGTTTATTTAATTATCACCATCTTCTTCTTAATTAAATTAAATGAATGTCATAATTTATTTATATTAATTATCATATTATTCTAAAGTTTGAATGTTTAAATTCAAATAAGGGAATATTCCTCCAAACTTATTCTTCATTCCACATTTACATTAAATATTATAAATATTTGATTTAGCACCTTTTTCTCACCTAACATTTAATTAAATATTTTAAATATTTAATTACATTCTTTTTTCATCTCTCACAGATAATTAAATATTAATTATTTAATTATGGAAGCTTCTAAATTCATTGTCACATGTAATTAAATAAATTATTTATTTAATTAGGAATTTATCCTCAACTTTCAACCAACTTTCATAAATGAAATGACAAATGGCATGATTGTTTCCATTTTTGAATGAGGATGGTTTTGTGCGTTGAAAACATTCTTCCATTATTCTCTCAACCTTCCATCTTTCTCTCAATCTCCAGAATCTCTCACCGTTCATATTGACAGGTTTGAATTTGACCGTTGATCTTTGCCAACTAGATTCTTGCCTTCAAAAATCTATAAATATAGCCCTTTGGTAAGTAGATTTCATCCTAGATTTTGTGAATTTAGCACAGTTATTATAGTTGCATTCGAATCAAAATTTTAGCATAGCATCTCAAGTTCTAGAATTTTAGTTTTTAACTTCATAGCTCAAATCATTTAGCAATGGACATGCATGTTGCATAATCTCATTCTCCTAAGTAGTCATTCCAACAAGTTGTTACTTACAACAACTGAGAGCTAGTAACTTGCATCAAATCCTTGGAGATAGAAGACAATGAAACGCTTTTGAAGGAGCTACTGTTATTTAGAGTTTGTTTTATCTTTTTAATTAGTTTCCATTGATTTAATGTTTCATTGGTGTGTTGGTCTACTTTTTTAGTTAGCTAACATTTTCTCACACACATTTTTGGTACCCACCATGGGGCCTTGCCCCGTTTTTAATCTTTTTATTGCAGATTTTTTGATAGGTGATGGAATGGAGTTGCGGTTTAGCGCATACAAACCTCGGTTTAGCACATACAAGGACTGTTTTAGTGCATTGACGACCTATTTTAGCGTATTTTCTAGTTCCTTTAGCCCATTTACTAACTGTTTTAGCACATTTGTTAACATTTTTAGCGCATTTACCAGTTCTTTTAGTGCATATAGGGAGTGTAAAAAATAAATCCTGATTCGGATGCCATCTACGGACATAGATTTTTCTTTTATGCATTAAGTAAAAATGAAGCAATCCTAGGATAGTCACCAAACATTATTTTATCTTGGTTAAAATGAATCCAATGCTTTTTGTGAAGCAACATCTTCACTTAGTGTAGAAAATTGTCATTTGGATTTAAAACTGAACGATTTGTTTGCTGTGATTGTTGGGTAATAGTTTTATTAAATCCTTTAGAAGGCCTACCATTGTGGGAAAAAATACTTATCCTACAGGAACGACCTAAGTGGGAACAACCGAAGCTAGGTTTTTCGACCTACTCTAATCAATAGTGAATTTTGGGGAAACCCATATTCAATGGAAGTGAGCAAGATAACCATCCCCAAAATATTTGTTCTAAATATTGGAGGTCTCTTGAGGGAGTTTATCTATTGCCACGCTGAACGGATACCTTTACTATGAACCATAGTGTAGAAAGCCAACCGTGTGAGTATCTAAACATCATAATAATCATAGTGCAGGGGCAGGGAAGAATCTACCCCCAAGACACTCACCATATAATTTCCATGGATTGTTTTCTCAAGGGATTGAGAAATCTAACCTTGAGTATGCACCTGGAAAAGACAAAAATACGGGCACCCTTTAGGGGGTGACACGACTGTGTGAGTCGACGCAATTTTAAGATGTGGGTTGTGGTTGTTATAATGACCTTTTTGATAAATAAGAGCGAGTTTGTTTGAACTACTTATTTTGTTCAATACCCATGAAAATATTAAGAACATACACTCTTTGTTTAGATTTATAGGATTTGCAGAAACAATAGTTTTTCTACTGAATGTCATGTTCTTCCAAATTTAAATCAGATAAAGATCATCGAAAAACATCAAACTGTCAAAACATGTCTATCTCAGTGTAGTAATTGGATAGTTTTGGCACACTTATGCTCTATTTTAGCGCATTTTTGCTTTGTTTCGATGCATTTATGCTCTATTTTAGTGCATTTGTGTTCTCTTCTAGTGCATTCATGCTCTATTTTAGCGCATTTGTGCTCTGGTTCAGTGCATTCATGCTCTATTTTAGCGCATCTGTGCTTTGTTTTAGCGTATACCTGCAAAAGTCTAGTGCATAGGTTGGATATTTTAGTGCATATGCTAAAAATTTTAGCGCATCTGTGTTCTGAAACTGGGTAATTTTCTGACACCCAAAAAATCTGCCATTTAGTCTAGTCTTTTTCTATGCCCAGGGTTTGGAAGCCTACAATCTATGCTAAGAGGTCCCTAGAGAAGAAGATTAGGAAGCCAAAGAAGTCTCTTAGTTATAGGAAGCTATTGAAAAGGAGAAAGTTTTAATATGAAAGTCGAAAAGTTTTTCTTGAACACATAACTTTTATTCATTGATATCATGACTTTGTTAGAGGTTTCACTAACGATTTTGACTTAGAACCATTATATTCACGAGCTTTCTTTCAAATAAGAGCTCTTTCTCAAAGGAATAATCATAGTTAGCCTATTCGTTCCTCTTTTATCCCCCAACCAAAAATTGTCTACTCTAATCATCCCAATCAAGTTCTGTAATAGAGAGCTTAGGAGCATTAGGCATTTATCAAAAAACCTTATTTTTTACAAAACTACGATCAAACCTCATA
>CM021108.1:200631243-200644517 GCA_007115665.2 Sequoiadendron giganteum
TCATGACATGATGCACACATTCATGGAGGATTATGTAGATGATCTCCTGGACAAATCAAACACAACGGAAGGAAATTTGGCTATCTTATCTAAACAAATTGCCAGAATGGAAAAATTTAAAGTCAAACTTAATCCTAAGAAATGCATCTTTGGGGTGAAATCTGGAAAGCTGCTAGGTTATATTGTCTCAGAAAAGGGAATTGAGGTGGATCTAGCTAAGGTACAAGAAATCCTCGATATGCCACCACTAAGGAACATTATTCAACTACGCTCATTACAAGGATGTTTGCAATCCATTAGGAGATTCATTGCACAACTAGCAAATATTAGTTTACTATTCACTCATCTCTTACATAAGAATGTTCCATTTAAATGGGAAGAAAGGTATGAAGCAAAATTTAATTAGATAAAGCATTATCTAATGAGCCCACTAGTGTTGATTCCACCAGTGCAAGGTGAACCACTTATATTGTATATTTCTGCCACAAAAGTATCCTTGGGAGCATTATTGGCATAGGAAGACAAAATAGGAAAGGAGTGAGCAATATATTACATTAGCCCAACATTGACAAGTCATGAGCTGAATTACACTTTCATTGAAAAATCTTGTTTGGCAGTATTGTTTAATTCTCAAAAGTTATGACACTATATGCTAGCTCATACAATAAAACTCATGGCTAAGATTGACCCTTTATAGTATCTTCTAAGTAAGGCAACCCTAACTAGTAGATTGGCTAAATGGGTCATGATCCTAAGTGAGTTTGACATTCATTATGTGGATCAAAGTTCCATCAAAGGATAGGTTATAGCGGATCAGTTGGCAGAGGCACCAATACAAGCAAAACATCCAATACACATTGATTTTCCTGATGCTGATGTTTTCACAACAACCACTAAACAGTCATGGGCACTTTATTTTGATGGCTCCTACACTCAACATGGCTCAAGGGTAGGGATTATTTTTATCACACCTCAAGGGAATACAATTCCAAAATCTTATCAGTTGATGTTTCCTCATACAAATAACATAACTGAGTATGAAGCATTGTTGATTGGAACGAGAATTGCATTAGACTAGAAAATCACAGAACTGCAAGTTTTTGGTGATTCACAACTTGTCATAAATTAGATAAATGATGAATATCAAACTAAATATAACAAGTTAATGCCTTACAAAAACATGGTGGATAATTTCAAGAAATACTTTGTTCATATCGAGTTCACACAAATTCCACGTACTAACAATAAGGTTGCAAATGCCATGGCTACAATTGCATCACTACTCCAATTGTTAGAGAACCAAGCATGGTATGATTTCTTGGTGGAACAATTATTTTATCTCGCCTATGATAATCCAAAAATTCAAATCATTTGTCACCTAACTGGTTCTGATTCTACCTTGTATGGCCAAATCTATGCTTATCTAAAAGATACCATTTTGTCCCTAGATTTGTCTAGGAATCAGAAAAGGAATTTCATACGCCAATCTTCTCGTTACACCCTAATTTTTTACATCTTTTACCGATGTGGTCTTGATGGTACCCTCCTTCGATGTCTTAGACGCGATGAATTGGAAAAATCCTTACAAGAGGTTCATGGTGGTATTTTTGGGACTCATTCAAGTGGACTAACCTTGGCAAAAAAGAGTGTTATAATGGGTTACTGTTGGCCAAGCATGGAAAAGGAATCATTTATCTTTGTGAAGAAATGTTGAAAATGCCAGATTCATGGGAATCTCATTCATGCTCCTGCTCAGGAATTTCAACCCTTCACCACAACATGGCCTTTCACTCAGTGGGGATTGGATCTGGTTGGAAAGATACACCCATCATCATCAAAAGGATACAAATTCATTATCACGGCCATGAAGTACTTTACTAAGTGGATTGAGGTTGTTCCTTTAACAACTATTACCAACAAATAAATTTCATCCTTCATTTTAAACTATATCATATGTCGGTATGGCATTCCCAACTCTATTATCACAGATAATGGAAGACCTTTTAAAAATCAAGATGTTGATGAAATCTGTGAAATATTTCACATCCAACATAGGTTCTCTACGCCTTATTATCCACAGGGAAATGGCCAAGGAGAGGCTTCGAACAAAACAATTCTGAAGATTCTGAAGAAAACAGTGAATGATGTCGACCATGATTGGCATGTGCAATTAAATCCAGCTTTGTGGGTATACAAAACCAACATTCGCATGCCAATAGGTTCTACCCCATATACTTTGTTTTATGGAGCAAAATCCATTTTTCCATTAGAAGTTGAGATTCCGTCACTTTGGGTATCACTGAAGGGGCTCATAAATGATGAGGATTGCAGAGTATCAAGATTGCAAGAGTTGGAACTACTTGACGAGTGGTGACAAAGTGTAGCTAATCATTTAAAGGGGTATCAAAAAATTATGTCTCGCAATTACAATCACAGAGTCACATCACAATCTTTTTAAGTGGGTGACTTAGTTCTCAATGAAAACCATCATAATCAGCAAGATCGGGAAAAGAAAGCCAATTTTGATCCCAATTGGTTAGGTCCATTCGTCATCATTGCATCATATGGATCGGGGGTGTTAGCTCTCAAAAATGCAGGTTTGAACCATGAAAGGTTGCCAAGCTTTCACAATGTTTTAGGGTAACATAACAAGGTTTGAAATAATTAAACCTTCTACTCTTTAGGTGCTACTAGACCTAGGTGGGTGTACCTAATTGAATTGAGTAGACTTGACTTTTAATCTTTTCCTATTGCCCTAATTTGTCCACGATGGCAAATTGAAATGGACAAAATAAATTAAAAATGGTACCAATTGTGTATCAATACTCAAAACTGAACCCTAATATGCTTAGTTAACAGATGTAAAAATGTGAGTGAAACTAAAGAATGAAAAATGAAAAAGACCAGTGCCTTATAGGGTTCACGGAGTCAAGAGAAATCTGAAACAAGTTTATCTGTTATGGTAGACATTCAAGTTATTTGGCATTTTATTTGGTTTATAGCTTGTATAAACATGCAGGATTGTGATTATTGAGTTCTTCTTAATAATCCAATTGACATTCCCTAATTACTATGATCAATTCAAAGAATTTTTAATTTTTTTGGACTACAGGAATCGGGTAGCATGACCCCCTATAAACTGTAGTGCACCTAGTAAACTTTTTAACATGATCGGTGGCGCTGGCACAACACGTGCTCCGGTACCACGGGTTTGTGGGAAGACTAGACCTCGTGACCTCTTTCCTACAACAAGATGCTTTAGGCAATTGAGCTAGGACCCCCGCCCGATCAATTCAAAGAATTTAATCTTTACTAAAAAGAAACAATTAATTGACCATACAGATGCAACAAATGTGCATTGAAAAACTAGGTATAAACTTGTTTACACCAATTTAAATAACCAGAGAACACCATTATAGAGACAACTTCAATAATACTTTTCAACAAATATCATAAACAACCGATACTAGAAAACATTGCACCATCATATTAGATTTTCATTGATATCTCCATGATTTTACATATGCAACCAGTCTCATCTTTGCCCAAAAAATTGTATTCTATTGTCTCTTCTCTATTCTCTATCTAATTCTACCTTGCCCTTCTATATTGTTTTCAAAATGGACATTTATACATTGAGAATACAGAAGGACGCATCCTTTCAGAAATAGGAAAAAAAAAATACAAAACAAAAGATAGAGAATAATTAGGCTCTATTTAGCCACAAGTGAGTCTTAGCGAGGTTGTCCAAATAATCCCGATGCTCATGTGTATCCGCATCTTTGACAACATTCTAGATCGTGATTTCCATCTTGACCATTTCCTCATTTTGCTCACTCAATTCCTCTAATGTTGTATCCTCTGTAGAAGCTATCTTCATGATTCCATTTAGTATTGTGTCACATTCATTCTTCCATCTGGTAGCATCTTTCAATTCCCCTTTATTATCAGAAAATGTGATCATAGTTTTCTTGGCAGCTTCAATTAATCCTTTTTCATCCCCCTGCAATTCCTCATAGAATTTTTGATGGCGACTGATAATATGATTTGCAGCTTCAAGTGTAGTACCATTAGCCTCATCACCCTGGGCCAATTCATAAAACTTTTCCATAATTCATCCATCCATCCTTTCATGCTCCTTCAATGCAGTCAGAGTACTAGAATATTTTCCCCACAATTTATTCAACCAGGATGTCAAATTATCCTGCCTCCTCTTAACAATTGCTACAATTGCATCATATTTTCCCTAAGTATAAGCACTTGACCCTTTCCAATGATCTTTTTCTTGAGAGCTTTCTCCTTGAGTGAGCATTTTGGCTGGATATATTGAAATACCAACCAAGTCCTTCAATCTATCATTTTCTCACAACATTCTTTCCTTACTTACTTTATACATTTCTCTTTCTTTTATCAATGTCTGGATCTATGCCTTATTCAATTTTGCAATATTTATCCCAATCTCTCCAATAACCATAGGATCAGCCTCTCCAACCTTTAGGGTCATAACATGGACAAATGCCTTCTCTGTATCAATTACCACTGATTTCCTGTGGGGTGGGTACAAATCCCATATCATCAATGATCCCTCATCGGTATTATACTTAGAGCCTGAATACACCTCTGTTACCCTTTCCTTATCAAGTTTGTGTGTAGTATTACTATCTCTTAAGAAACTATCAAATACTAATGCAGAGTTCAAATCAAGTCCAGGAAAAATCATGACACCAACATTCTCCAACATTTTCCTCCCCTTTTTAGGATTCATATTTGTCATTTCATCATCCACACATTTTCTCAATTGACCCAATAATTGTTCTTCATTCTCGGAAGTGACAACACCAACATCTTCTCTTATTTCTTTCCCCTTCTATTTGTACAAGGATGCTTTGAAATCTGGAGAATTTATAAACTCATCATCTGAAACAAATGATCTATATTCCATATGCCTTGCATCAATATCACCACTTTCAATACTCTGTTGTCTAGTTGGGCAAACATACCACTGAGTCCTTAACCTAGATATTTTCTTTGTTATGCTCTGTGGCACTTTATCCATTGCGGTTTCCTCATCTCCAGAAGACAATATCTCCATATCCTGTAACCCTTGGTTATAGCTTTCAACCACCACCTCTGCTTCCTCTTCATCCAAATTCCTGATCATATCATCAAAAGGATAAGGTACATGCTGATACCTTCCAAAGTTAATCCTTTCTTTGGCTGAATTGATATATCCTTCAGGGTCAAAGTTTTTCCTGGGTGGTCCCCTTTTCATATTATAATGCAAAATTCTATCAAGGATTGAATTATATCCCTCCTTAGCCAACATAGTGAAATCACCAAAACATAATGTACTAGGCATAAAAGCCTGCTTCCCATAAGAATTGAAAAGCATCACACTGCTGTAATCCATTTGTCTAACAATTTCCAAATATGCAACTCTTTTTTGAACTGTCCTTGGTAGAATGAAAGGGGCATCTTCAAGTCCATATACTCTGATCATTTTAGCTCCTTCCAAACAATACCAGTCACCCCAGTTATGATCAATTGTCCCATTGAAATCTTTTGGCAGAAGAAACCTTTTAATCTCATCAGTCAATGAATAGTTACAAGGATACTTATACAATTTGTACAAAGTTTTCACAAAAATATTCTTCAAAGTGGATGAAATTAGAATTGGCAAACCTACTATCCCGAATAGCAATCCACAGCTGAACAGGCAATGCTTCACCCTCCTTACCAATTTGAGAAACTCTCATTTTTGGAGGCCATATTCCCAACTCTTGTCCAAAATATAGCACCAAGTGCATCAACAATGAATAGTTTCTAAGATGAACAATAGAAACTCCACTCTTTATAGCCACCAATCCTGAATCAAGCTCCCTAGAAATATATGAAACATACTCAAATGGCCTAGAGTTGTGATACTGAATATCTGCTGTGATAATCATTGGCACAATTGACATGAGTTCTGGGGCACCCATCCCCAATACTTGACACACTGAGAAATATGTGTACTTCATGTAAGGCTCAAAAAAATCTACATGATAAGGAGGCCCCTCACTATCTTACAGAGGTTATGACTTGTTACCCTACTTTATTCTATGAATAGGCAACCTCCAACCCTTATAGATTGTATCCATTCTTGAAAATTAATTTTCCAACTCTTCACAATTGATCTGCTCATTGCAAAACCCTTCCAATTTGAAAACCTCACCCATTGCTTCTTTAGACACATATATCTGTGGTTTTCTAGATGGGTGACATATAGCCTTATGTTTTGGATCATGATTATCTGCAAGCAATTTTACTAATTCTGCATTTACAAAAATATTAGGGCACACCAGTTTCCCTACATTTAACTTCCACGGGTTATAGACTAGTTCAAAGTGATTTCTTCTGTGGTAATGGAAATTGAATAGATCATAGCCTGTTATAGTAGTCCAGACATCACCTATGAACTGGCACTTGTCATCTAGTTTATCAACTTCTACCCTAAGTTGTGCAGACCTTCTAGGTTTAGGCCCCAAGCCAGGTAGTTGATCAATAAGGTCTTGGTTCAACCTCCTTTCAGTGCCCTCATGCTCTGTATCAACCTTTTGTTTCTTTCCTTTTGACAAACTACTCTCACCAAGATTTCTACCCTTACTCTTTCCAGAACCAGAAGACTCCATTCTCAAGCTTACAAAATAAAAATATAAAAAACCAAGAAACAATCACTTACAGTATTCTGCTTGAGCTCCTCAGACTAAAAAATGTCTCAGTTCTCTGTTCAACATGCCAATTCACCTGTAATCAATTTGGAACTAAAGAATTGATATAAAATTTACTGTTATATCCCATTGCGCCATTAATGAAGCATGAATGAAAACCCATTTGAAACTGGCACTGTCGCATCAAATGTCCTTTCGATGAGAGACTCTCAAATCTGGGGCAAAGTCCTTTTGCAATGTCTATTACACCCTTCGCCAAGACATAACGTGGTCTTATCAACACTTGGGATCCAAAAATTGATGACTGTCACTCCTATTTTTTATGTCGCTATAACAATTCCAAGTCGGGGAGATGTTACATAGACTTCATTGTGTCATACCGATATCCATTCTTCAAGTCATAGTCGCTGAGACAAAATCACCCTTTCATCGATGAACTCTCATTTTGGCATGTCCACCAAGTTTTCTCACAGAAGAAATAAACCCCACCAATGAAATAATACCTTCGGTAAGACAGTAAACCTTCGGGAAGACTTATATCGATGCCAAATGTCTTATCGAAATCACTCCTCCAGATTACTCCTATTCGGTGAAACTCACCCCGAACTACTTGTCGGTATAACATTCAAACTTTGGTGAAACTTATGTCAAAAATTTCTTCTCCTAGTGATGCATATCTCTATTGGCATATCTTTTAAATCGGCAAGACCCCAATACTCTCTCCAATAGCTTTTTGAATCCCCTTGTATTTAGTTCGGCAAGACAAGAGTCACTTCGCCAAGACCTTCCCCGATGCACATAAGACTTACCGAGACATTTGCTTGCAAGCCAATCAGTAAAACGAAATGGTTTCGGTATGACTTTCTGCCAATACCAATTGGTTTGGCCAAAATGACCCTTCCACATGCTAGTCGATAAGACAGATTGAATTCGCCATGAGATTATAACGATGCCTGAGCATATGCCGATATATTTTTTCTATATGTCGGTCGACAAGAAAAAATACTTCGCTATAACGTTACCCCGAAATACTTATTCTGCCAATATGAATCTTTTCAGTCACCGAAACAAAAGAAAAGTCTTGTCAATTGTCTGCAACAAATACATGTTAGTTAAAAATATAGGTCAAGGAGACTTTTACTATGTCTTGTCGATATGGGTCTTTCAATGAAATATGAAGAGGAAGACAGATTCTAATGGGTCACATGATGAAAAATAAGCAAGACAATGCAAAGAAGGGATTTTATGCTTATGATAAGGACTTAATGCTGGAAACTCTTGAATGCAATAGATTGTAAAAAAATCAAAATTTTATAGTTCTAACAATGGCTCCGTTTGGGGATGAATGATAGCAAGATCATTGCAAGGATTCATATTTCTGGGTGAGCAGACCAAACTCAAGGTGATGGAACACGTGAGCATGATGGAAAAGAATGAGACCCTATACTATTGTACATGAAAAAAATAATATTAAAAAAAAAAAAAAATCAGGATTGTCCATGTACTTGCAAGTCCTGTTCCTTTTATATCCTAAACTACTGTGCATGGAAAAGAATTTTAAAGAGGATCATCAAGAGTTGTCCATGCACTAGCAACCCTCAATCCTCTGTGTTACTTGAAGAGAAAAAATGTTTCAGAAATTGCCCATGTATAGGCAATTCCTGATCCTCACCAGCCATATTCTGCAAGTAGTATGAGTCTTCGCCTTTCTTTCCAACCACCACAAAAGGCCCTAGCTACAAGGCTTCAAACTTCCCATATTTTCCCTTCTCCTGGAATCTTGCATTCCACATCAGTACCAGATCACTTTCTCCAAATTTCCTATCATTTTCTCTTTTGTCAAATAAATACTTCATCTGCATCTGCAACTTTATATTCTGATTTTGAGCCACTCTCCTTATTTCATCTAGTTCAACTAGCTGCTCCATTCTTTCCTCCATGGGTTCAAGAATATCCAAATCTTCTTGAAGAACAAAATTGTAGATTGGTAACAAGTTCTGCAAAGGCATCCTGGCCTATGCTCCATACACTAACTCGAATGGGGACTTCCCAATTGTCTTCTTCACCGTAATTCTATCATCCCATACAGCCAGTCTTAATTTCGAATCCAAAGCCTTCTTGCTTTGACCTAGCATCCTTCTTATAATCTTTAGAAGACTCTTATTGTTGGATTCTGCTTGTCCATTAGCCTGTTGATGATAAGGAGCCGCATAAGAAATGACAATACCATATGTGCTATAGAAGCCTCTGAACTCATCTTATCTAAAACACATTCCATTGTTAGTGATCAACCTCATTGGTGTACCAAATCTAGTAATGATATTATCCATCAGGAATTGTGTCACTAGCTTACTTGTAGCTTGTTTAGTTGGAATGGCCTCTACCCATTTGGTAAAATAATTAGTGGCCACCAATATCCAGCTATGTCCACCACTTGATTTTTCTTGTATTTCCCCAATGAAATCAATTCCCCACTGATGAAAAGGGGCATCAGCCTACAAGGGTCGAAGTGGCAAAGCTCCCTGATACTTCAATTTTCTAGAGAACTTCTGGCAAGCTTCAGATTTTGTCACATGTGCAAAAGAGTCATTAAAGACCTTTGGCCAATAATATCCTGCCTTGAGAATTTTTTGAGCAGTCCTTTTTGCTGAGTAATGTCCTCCACAAACCCCTTCGTTCATTTCACTCAAAACATGTTTAGATTGAAATTCATCCAGACATAACAATAATATGCCATCCCTATTTTTCCAAAATAAATCTCCATCCATAAAAACATACTTAGAAGCCTATAACTTCGGCGTTCTTCTCTGGTTGTCATTCATTCCCTCTGGACACTTCATGTATTTAAGATAATACATGATATCTGTATACCATTGAGTATGTTCAATGCTTGCAAATACATTTTCTTCTTCTACATTGCAAATCTGATTTGCTTCAATATTTTCCTCTGCCATTGGTTTAGCCAAACCTTGACCTCTGACCAGTTTAGTAATTTGTATCTCCATGTCAAATTCTTGGATTTTGTTGATCCATTTTCATCTTTTACCTGTTACTTTAGGCTATGTTAGAATATCCTTGACTGTTGCATGAGGAACATAAGCAACTACCTTAGCTCCAATGAGATACAGTCTGAAAGCTTTTACAGCTTTCACTAGTGCAAATGCTTGCTTCTCCATTATATCATAATTTAATTTAGATCCCTATAATGACTTATTGAAGAAAGATACAGGTTGTTCATAAACATCTTCATTCTTCTGTAGCATAACAGCTGCAACAGTGTGCATTGAGGCAAATGAAAAAATCTGAAAAGGTTTTGAAAAATCAGGAGATTTAAGAATAAGATCCTCCTTGATGGCTCGTTTAATAGATACAAAAGCGTCCAAAGCCTCTGCAGTCCATTCTATCTTCTGTCCTTTTCTCAGCATTCTTGCTATGGGTTTAACAATCTCAGCAAAGTTAGAGACAAATCTCCTAACAAAATTTATCTGTCCAAAGAATGATTGTATTGCCTTAACATTTTTAGGCACAGGAATTTTATCAATGGCCTCAACCCTTTCAGGATCTATTCTAACACCCTCCTTTGAAACAATATGTCCCAAAACTTTATCCTCTATAACTACAAAACTACACTTATTGGGGTTTAAGCTAATACCATATTCAAGAGCTTTTATAAATACCTTTTCCAAATGATGAACATGATCTTCAACCTTCTTGGAGTAAGCAATGAGGTCATCCTAATACACCACCATGAGAATATTGATCAAATCAGCAAACACCACATCCATGGCTCTTTGAAAAGTCGCCCCTGCATTAGTGAGACCAAATGGCATTCTCAGATAAACATACGTTCCCCAAGGATTCGTGAATGTTGTTTTGTATTGTTCAGACTCTTTAACCTTGACCTGATTATACCCTGAAAATCCATCCATCATAGACAACAATTCGTAGCCTGTCACCTTATGCAATATGGCCTCCATATTTGGTAGAGGATAATTGTCTTTAAAGGATGTTATGTTTAGATTTCTAAAATCTACACATAATCTGATATCTCCATTTTTCTTTCTGATAGGGACCAAATTTGAGACCCACGTTGAATGTCTGATAGGTTTAATAATTCCACCATCTCTGAGCTTTGCCAATTCCTCTTGCATTTTAGGCTCTATAGTTGGATTTATAGGTCTTTGCTTTTGTCTGAATGGTTTAGCATTTGTTTTCAATGGTATTTCATGCTGAAACAAGTCTTCTCTATACGCTTTTAGATCTTCATAAGACCAAGCAAATACATGTTTATACTTTCTCAACAATTCAATTAGCATTTTTCTAATTGCAGGACTTATCTTTTTACCTATGTACACCTTTTTTGGTGCCATCTCAGTTCCCAAATTAATTTCTTCGATATTATCCTTTCCAACTGGTGTTTGCTTCACTAAAGATCGATCATTTCTATCATATACCCTCTCAAGTGCCACCAACCCTTTAGGAAGTTTATTGGTTTTAAGCTGCAAAATCTCCTTCCAAAATACTGTTTCTTTTCCATCAACTTCTTCAACAAAGGCATTGAAGTTGATCTCTTGGGATTCATATTGGTCTATATAGTGAAGGAATTTCAAAAGATCAGTGTCATCATTAAAAACTTGCCAACTATATACATTATCAGGCACAACAGGCCTAGTCTTGAGTTCAATTTGTGACACTCTAGCCAATGTAATATCATCTTTCTTCAACGCTACATTAGCTAGAAAATCTTCCATTATATTCTTTGACCTATCTACCCACTCAATTGAGAAGGCGTCAAGCAAATCAGTTCTATCCCATACAACATTTCTATATTGCTTTATTCTTCTTTTTTTTGTTGTATACTTTGACCTAACTTGCGAGACAATTAACTCTGAATCTCCTAGAACAGCCAGCAACTTTATTTTATGCTTCACCGCTATATTCAATCCAGTTAATAGAGCTTCATATTCCGCCACATTATTTATACATCCAAAAGTTAACAAGAATGAATACTTAAATGTAATACCTTCAGGCGAAACAAATACTATCCTAGCTCCATTGTCTTCTTGGTTGCAGGCTCCATCAAAATACATTTTCCACACACCATTGTGGTTCTATGCAGCATGCTTCTCAATAGGATCACTATTAGTCAATTCTGGTTGTGTTGACTCTATATTGAAACTCCCAAGATCAACATCACAAAAATAGTTGATTTGGTCTTGTGGTACATAATCAATAAGCTGATTCATCCTCGGTTCCTTGTACAACTTCACCTCTTCGCCATTTACTAGAATTGTTGCATAAGATAGATCAAACTAGACATTTCCACCAATAGTTGTTGTCCACTATCTTGATAAAAGCATACTGAATTGAGGAGGGGTGTCTATCACTATTATATCAATATTATAGGCTACTTGAGGATAAGCAACTAACTTGACTTCTACATCTTTCATTATACCCACCACAGGAACAGGTCGGTTATCCATTGCATAACATTTTCCTTCATATGTATCCACCCACATGCCTAGCTGTTTCATCACTCCTACTGGCATAATATTCATGGCAGCACTAGAATCTATCATGCAATTCCTCAATTATTTGTTATTTATGAGTAATGTAATAAAGAAAGGATCAACTTGTGGCAGACTTGTCAATACATTACTCAAGCAAATTTTTGGGATGTTTACTTTATCCTGCTTATTTTTAGCAGTCAATTTATTTTCAGAACTTACATGTTTTTCACTTTCATTTGTTATCAATTGCACTGCACTATCCCTGTATTCTTTAATTTTTATCATTTCAAGAAGTGGGATAGACATCTTTACCTGAGACAAGGCTTGAGTGAAATCAAAAGAAGAACCTTCTGCCTTAATCACTTTCTTTTGTTCTAATGTTTCTCCTTTATTCTCTTCTTTTTCTCTTCTACCTGACTGATCTATTTTTTGAATTCCATTGTGTAATTCTTTTACTACATCCTTTTGGATAGGATTTTGCTTGCTTTCTTCATGTTGTTTGTTTTCAGTCTTCTTTGAAACTCCTTGTACAACTTTTTGATCTTTCATAAAGATACCCCTAGGGACACCTTCCTTCTCATTTATTGTCCTATTTCTCAACCAGTACTTATTCTTCGCTTCTTCAACTACAACAACAATTAATCTCTCTATTTCCTCATTAGTAAGTCTCCTCACATTACTGTGAGTAGGAACCTCAATAGGTTGTGGCTCTACATAATCGTCCTCAGAGTCAAAAAAGACATGCTACTTAGCCATATGGACATCGTACCTTTGCTCTACAACATCATATTCATAACCTCCTTCCTCCAAAGATGAGTATCTCTCCTCAACATGGTGAAGAGCATTTGAAGTTAAGTAGATCTTGTGATCTTATCCACCATCTCCCATTAACACTCCCTCCTCTTGCATCCTCTGGGATACAACACAATACTCAGGGGAATGCGGTTTGTCACAAGCTTCACAAAAATAATTGTTATTCACCATATATGTTCCCTTCTTTCTCAATGGATCAGGAGTATCCTTGTCTCTAGGCCTATCTGTCATAGGTTTTCCA